>JAACNH010000580.1:12500-175721 GCA_019447015.1 Hymenochirus boettgeri
ACATGTGCTGATGGAAAGTTCTTTACATCTTGGATCTTCATTCAAGTCTCCTTAGCTCTGCCCTCCATGATTTGATAGATCTCCTGTAGTGCGCTCTGATGTCAGCGTGCCACGTCAAGCTTTACTAGCAAGGCGTGGCGCTCTGACGTCACATGCACATGCCTCCATGCACATGCTGACATCACGTCTTGTGCACCGTAATGTCACATGCGGCGGGGGGAGCGCGTGTCCGGAGCACACAGACAGTGCTTTTCCTGTTTTGCAACAGAAGGAGATCCAAACTGTTAGGAACTTTCCATCAGCACAGGTAGGCTGAGGAGTGACCTAGAAAAAAAAAGTGTGTGTGTGTGGGGGGGGGGGGGGGTTAGTTAATTCTGCTGCTTCCTATTACACTTAACTTGTTTTTAGAGTGTACTTATCCTTTAATGATAAGTAATGCCCTCATTCTCTTTCTGGTAGAGGTTGCCACCTCCCTGCTTTTAGGAACTTGAGCATGTGCAGAGGAGTCAGCAGTGATGTCAGCACCGGCTGTGATGTCAGCAGTCACAACCTTGATTGACTGCATGGAGGGAGGGACCAGCTTACTCTGCCAGAACGGGAGCAATAATTATTCTTAAATATCTGGTTAATAATACATCTAATAAGGTGCTGAATAGATTGGTTAGTATTTGGAGAAGGTGACTGGCAAGTGACAATTTTTTTTTTTGAGTGGAGGTGCCCTTTAAAGGATAAGTGCACTGTAAAATCAAGTTATGTTCATTTGGAAGCTGCAGCTTTAAAAATACCTTTGCCATATTTTTTTTTACCTATGTCCCTCCAGAGCCTAGCTTTGTGTCTTGGAAGTTGCTGACATCTTGTTACTGGTTTGCTGAATGTTAAGCTCCGCCCCTCTGAGATTTCCTCTGCTTTCTCCTGCTTGAGCCTCAAACAGTAATGCCTGTGAGTTCCGTGCACTCTCCTGCTTTAGCCTCAAACAGTAATGCCTGTGAGTTCCGTGCACTCTCCTGCTTGAGCCTCAAACAGTAATGCCTGTGAGTTTTGTGCACGTGCGTGTGCATGGAACTCACAGGCATTACTGTTTGAGGCTCAAGCAGGAGTTATCTATTAATACTAAGTTGTATTTACAGTGTCCATACCCTTTAAAGAAGAATAACATTACTGAACTATATAATACAATGTGTAGCGAAACCTACAAGAATAACCCTCAAGAATAACCTTGTTTAACCTTGCGTAACCCTCGAAAGTAGCTCTGTGTTTTTATTACCATTAAATTCCATCCCTGTTTTCTAACTGTAATAGACCAATAAAAATGTATATTCTGATTGGTTAAGGCAAACAAAACATTTCCACTTATTGATTAAGCCTGATAGATGTTTGCTGTAAAAGGAGCATGTTCCTAGTTGATCCATGTTACTGGTCATAATATTCATCTTTGTCTGTTTTGGTCTCATCTCTGCAACCTATTGTTTAGCCTTGCTTGACCCTTTTTTCTGACTCAGTTCTACTAACAGGGATAGAGGTTTGATCTGCAATTTTTCTACAAGCCAGAGCAATTCTCATTATGATTTTCTCCAACTTTATTAAACCTAAGGAGGATAGGAAACCTTATAATTTAATATGTCTCAATGAGGGAATTATATAATTATATATTATTATAATAAAGTATTTATCATTGTTCGGCTGTGTGATGTGACACATTTAGTCCCAGGTTGACTGTTTTGTTCCATACGCAAAGTAATGGTGGGATGAGAAATGTGCAGATGGGAAGCTGTACAGCAAAATCCACAACGTCTTCCCACAAACTCAATTTTTACCACTTTATTACATGTATTTGTAACCAGATTTCTAATGATAAGTTACCTTCCATTCTGGCAAAGGTATCTGCCTCCTCCCTCTGCTCAATGAGCTTTTTATAAGCTTGAGCATGTCCAGTGGAGGCAATAGGTGAAACAGCAGTCAATCATTGGTTGTGATGTGAGCAGTCAAAGCCTTGACTGCATAGAGGATGGGGCCAGCTTACTCTGCCAGAATAATACAGGTAATAAAGTGCAAAATGTTATCAGTTGGGGTTGGGGGCAGGTAACTGACATGTGACCTTTGTTTTAAGGGTGGACATGCCCTTTTAATTTTTGGTATTGATTGCCACTATGTTATGTGAAATGGTATAGATTCATTCATTTGCATGCTCCAGCCAAGTGTATTACCTGCTTGTTGTACAGTTTAACCTGTGTTTGTTCTATAAATGTAATAAAGACACTCAAAGGATTAAAATATACATTGAAAGCTAACATTTGACTGGTTGGCGAAAAATTAGAACCATTTCTAACAATGAGAACTTTTATTACATAGCTCCGATAATGTTTTAAAAAGTACTTACTATACAGAGCTGGTATCCTTATTTAAATGGAATAGTCATAGTGGAAGGTTTAGCACACCCCTGTCACTGCTAAACATTGGCATGGGTTTAGAAAAATTTAAATCTAAAGAAACTTTAATGTCTGTCAGGTTTCAGTATTACACACAATTACATGCTGTTTGCAAAACACGTGTAATATAAAAGACACCCATGCAGCCACCGGCATTCAGTAACAGAATTTGCGGTACAGCTGGTGTTAAAGTCACACTGGGATTAATGAGCGATTGTGGCCCTGTAAGATCATGTTCAGTCCAGTTCAGTAATACAAATACAACCCCAAATAATAATCTTCAGTAATAATATTATACACACAAAAATAGCCCTATACCTGCCTTATATAAGCCCACATGTATCTGCCCACACATAAATTTCTTTGGTAATGGTGGCTTATAATGTACCATACATTACAGAGGATGCCTAAGTACAATAATATTTAGTGTTGTGCAACTATAATAAGATACTAATTCTGTAATGCAAATACAAGCTTAAATAACTAGCTCCTGGGTTCCAACCAGCAGTACAGGCAACTGATTCTGTAATAAATGTCGCCAACACACAAACACAATAATATAATTTAAAACTGCCCCATTACACAAGTCTGAATGTCTCTACCCATACGTTAATATCTTTAATAATTATGTTATATAATGTCCCATGTATTACAGAGCGTGCACAATTACAAGATGTACTTGTACATTGTACTTGTACAGGATACCAATTCAGTAATACAAACACAAGTTTAAATACGATTTTCCACTCCCCAAACACTGGCGCTGGCGCACACTGGCATAAATAAATAACACTTGCTGCGGTGATGAAATTGTAGTGTTTATTTTATTGAAGCCATGGGAATCAAACACAACTCCCGGCCTTACGCGTTTCGGACCAACGGTCCTTAATCATAGGCAAGTTTAAATAACTAGATCCAGGTTGCCAAGTCCAGATATATCAAACTGATAGACTGTCATACAAAAAACCAAGAGCTGTAATAAAATCAATAAGTGATTGAACAAAGTATTAGTTTACGGGATATGACTAGAGATGGCCGAACTTTTGAAAGTTTGGTCTGTTTTCAAACTTTCAAACTATATGGAAAGTTCGAAAGTTCGAAAACGGACCCATTAAAGTCAATGGGAGTCAAATAGTTCGAAAAGTTTGAATCAAATACAATGAAAATATCAATGTTAACTTAATGTAAATGGCTGTGGGACCTGGGAAATGGTCTGGGGAACATGTTCAAATATCCAGGACTTTAAAAAAATCGATTTAACTCTCACGGACGCTACTTTCGAGCTCTCACGTTGAACATTCGATAATTATGAACGACTTGCAGATTCTATAATTCATTATGTACTCTTGTAATGGTATAATAGACATTTTACTTGCATATTCGTGCGCCTCAAACGGTCTAACATTCGATAATTATCCAAAGTCCGGAAAATATTGAAAGTACGAGAAATCCGGGTCTGGGATAGTTCGAGAAGTCCGAGTCTGTTCGAACTCGAATAGTTCGGCTCCAACTCGGGTTCAAGTTTGAGTTCTAGTCCATCTCTTGATATGACAATTATAGAACCAGGATTTCAAAGTGTTTCTTTATTAACCCCCCTTTTTGAATTATTTTTTAACTGTGCAAAACCCTGAAATTTTATAGGATGTAGATCCACACATAGCCAAACATACACACACATAATTCCCACTGTGTACCAACAAGCACACTTTATATTTGTTTTAGTTATTTTACTAGTTAAAAATACCATTACTGTATAGAGATCTCTAATTGTTACACTCCACAAAACAAAATGGCTCCCTTTCCCCAAAGAATATATTACATACATTCAACTAAATCCCCCGTGTATTGCTGAAATAAAGAATTTATTACATAACAGGATTTTCGTAAAGAATTAATGGCTGTCTCATTCATGTGTAGTTTTCGAAACACTTTGATCTCTGGCGCTATCTTTCAGCCATTAATCCCATTTGCGTTTTATCAGTATGTTCCTATGTATATTCAAAACATTTTAGTGGGATTGCGTTCAGAATGGTCCTGGCTGAGCCCAGAGTTCCTTTGTTCTATAACAATATATCGCAGAGAAGTTATTATTATATAAAAGGCATGACGAAGGCCGGTGAAGGTTCTACGTTCTGTCCTTGGTAACCATAGAAACCTATTAGGTTAATACCAGAATTCAAGCTTTTGTAGATATTCAATTTGCAACAGCTATTTAATTAAAAAGAAGGGACAAATCGGCTCGAGACAATTTGATTACAATTTGATTTGCTTGCTGTGCACTCACGCTACCTTGCAATACTGAAACCTGGAAGACATTCAAGGTAATACTGGGATACCACCTATTTTTCTTATGTTCTTCTAAAGAATAATATAAATGACTTGTTTTTAGGATGCTATGAAGTGATGCCACAGGCTTTATAATGATTTCTCGAATGGAAAATGTGCATTGGGTTAAGGATTTTCTTGCATTCAGGTTCAATTAGATATACACAAGTTACTATAGGAAAGCTCTGCTTCTTTGTATACACAAAACAAATTATTCTCTGTATTTTCCCCCCTTACATACAGAAGTGGTTGCTGTAATTATGGGTAATCCATTATTGATATCTTTCAGTACAATACATGTACAGGCCTCATCTAAATGATCTAGACTGGTACTTTTTGTTGATAAAATTCTGAAGATTGCAACTTGAAAGACAAGCAATATAGCAGTTCTTGCGCTTTATTTTATCTTAAAGAGTTCAGAAAAAGGAGTTTATTGGAAAAGACTATTATCTGGGTTGACCTTACTGTATTATAAGCTTCAGGCATATTCTGTAATAAACAAAATAAACACAAGATGCAAGACAAGAAAAGTCGTAAGATATGTCCTAATGTTGCTAGAAGTGAAAATATTAAAAGGGTAACTGTGGTCTCCATACAAGCGTCCCCTAATGGTGCTCTTTCATACCTTTCAAACAAGCCTGGGATGATTTCTCTAACTTCTCTGGATGTTAAGTTATAGGTTTGTAAAGTTACAATTCCTGGACTGTCCTTTCTGTCCATGTCCGTCTGAGTCTCTGTGAAAGTCACATGATGTGCTATGTAAGAAGACCCACCCCCGAAAATTTATCTTTTCCAAAGCTAGCTACAGACCTGCAACCATTCTCTATCCTTTTTCCCACCTATGGACACCTAAGAGAAAGAAAATGTATTCTTTTCAGGCTTGTGGCTATCTTTAGAAATGATTTAGACGATGATGCTCTGTCCCAGCAGTGGGCATGCTCCAACCTTAAACTTGGAGTCAGACCCCAAAATTCCGGTGATGTCACAGATCACGGAGATAGCAAGAAAAACTACCCTTATGTAACCACACTGCTGTAACTTTGAATAAGCTGAAGCTAGAAGTATGATCCTGGAGTCATTAGAAATGTAGGAGTATGTCCTTTCTAATAAAGACCACTTGTATGGAGACCACAGTTCCCTTTAAATCGTACTTTTCATGGTCTCTGTTTGGGACTTGTGGCAAAATCTGGTTGTAATATTAGATGCCTAAATAGCAGTAGCTATTGAGGACCTCTAGGAGTGTACACTCATAGTTATAGTGAATATTTATTTTATCTCTCACTTTTATATAACAGCAAGAAGAAAGTGTCGCTGGTCAATGTTATTTTTGTTTTGATATAAAAACCATATAGCTTTGATCATTTGATGGAGACAAAAAATGTTTTACTAAAAAAATAATCCTTTAAGAGGGATGAACCAATAAGGTCCTTTCTCCTGTCTTCTGAGATCAAAATTGCATTAGCAAAAGTGAGAAAATAACATGACCCTTGAACTAAACCAATATCTAATGTAATAACTCAGCCAACTTATTAGCTAGAATGTCACTCCTACTTCTTATCGATCATAAAATTCTCAGAGATTACCTTTGGAATGTTTGTAGAAGGACTGTGCAATTCTAAAAAATTAAAGCAGACTTTAAACTTGTGCTGCTTCCTATTAAATGTTGATCGATATTTTATCATTAAAACCAAACACTAATAAAGTGTCAGAAGATGGTTTTCAAAATGAAGACACCTTTAAAGACTGATAATGTGTTATTTAATGTTGAATGACTTCCTCTTGTATTTTAAATGGAAACAAATATTTTTGTTAGATAATACTCTTCCCTGAAGCTTTTCTACATCTCTATTCCAAAGAAGAACTATTGTGTGTATAAAGTTTTTTTAAAGTAATTTACTTGTGGCAGGAAGGTAGGATCATAAATTCCTGCCTTCCAATATTGTTTCTATCATGAGCACCAGCACGAAGAAAACTGCTTCTGCCAGGCTTCCTCAGTGCTTCAGCACTATCTTTAATGACACTAGCCTGGCAGATGAAAACTGTACATGCTGGTGCTCCTCAATAAAATAATACTGGGAGGTAGAAATCATCAACCTCCCTGCCCCAGGTACTTTTCATTTTTAAAAAGTTTTTACTGTTTAGTTGTCCTTTAGGTTACATATTTGCTGTAGGTTTTGTGAAATATACAATATATATTATACAGTAAGTGAAAACTCTTATTGGTAGAATTGATGCCTTGGAGTGCTGAGTCCTGGGTTTAAATTCCTGTTTTACCTGTGCTTGTGTTGGTTTCCTCAAGGTACTTTGTATTATCAATTTTAAAGAAATTTTAAAAGAAACTGATAGGTTGTGAGTGTGTGATAGGGTACAGTACTTTCATTGTAATCTCTTTGGGGCAGAGCCTTATGTTGTTGTGAAAGGAAGTGGGTTTTTATTCAGTGCTTTATTACAAAATAGAAGATCTATTCTATTTCAAAAACTCAAGAAAGCTCAACAGGTTGAGAACCTAACACCCCTGGGTTCTCTCTATAGGGTCCTTAACAAGCTGTCAATGTCTGCTCTTGCACCCAGTGAAAAAATTTCAGGACTGTTTCCAGGCTGGCCAATGAGGAGACAAACTCCTTTCAGAGTGGGTCATCCATTGCCAAAGTCTCGGTATAGTCCTTGATGCAGGAAGGCACTGGAACCAGCAGATGGACTTTGACAGCTAGGTATGGATCCTAGTAATTTAGGTCCCAATCCAAAGTACTTTCAGGTGAAGGTGTGTTAGTATTGGCATACGTGTCCTTTATGTTTTTGTGTATGTCTTAAGGAAACAGGAGGAAAATAATCAATTATATTCCCATTGCAATTCTGTTCTGTGGCCCTCTAAGGTTAGGAATAGGTAGATGGAAGCATTGAACATGGAGCTTGGTGAGCTTAGTTCGAAATGCTAATGATACAACGCATTGAAAGCCTATTATGACACATTAACGGCAGAAAAAAATATTTCATCCGTTTGTATTTTAACAGTGTTTCTTATCTGGTTACATTAATATTATATGAGAGCTAATAATAAAATAACCCTTATATAATATCCTATCTGATCTAGAGACTCCCCAAAATATTGTTCACATGATGCTCCTCGTGCTTTTAGAGCAAATTTTGATCCCACCTAGAATTAGTACTGGGCTAATAATAAGGTGAACATCACTGCATAATAAGTCTATGGTGGTTGAGCTACAATTTGGGGCTGTCTCACTTTAGGAAACATTTTGTACTTTTTCTACTTTGTCACAATGTAACGAACATCTTTGAGTTTTACAAGCACCAAAACATGACAAATAAAGTTATTCACAGCTGGCTTTAAGGAGCAATATGCTTATTTAAAAATATTTTACGTGTGTTCCATAAATGTAGGAGAAATGAGAATGAATATTCCTACATGCCCTGTTATTAGTCGTGAACATTTCCATTTGTCTGTGAAGGTTCTCATTCATCCAGGTCATGGTATATCTGTTGTATTCAATTAGATCAACTGGACTTGAAATGTAGTTCTTGAAGACGTTTCGCTAGTCATCACTGGCTTTCTCAATTCAGAATGACTTGTACAAGAATCTGTGGCATTATGTACCCTGGAAAATCCCATTAGAATATCACAGCCAGGTGTTAAGGGTGTGATTAGATAGTGGCTAAGAGGTGTTATAGGAACGCCCAGAGTAAGGTGTTAAAACAGCATTGTACATGGCAGACAGTTGGTGTCGAACCCCCCACCTCTATTTAGGCTTGGTTTCTTTATTTTCACATAAATGGCCTCCTTAACACCTCTCTTGAACCAGTCACGTTCCTTCCCCAGTATTTAACATTACAATCTTCAAAGGTATGTCCTTTATCCATAAGATGCAGATACACGGCTGAGTCCTGACCCGAGGAATGGGCTCTTCTGTGCTGGGCCATACTTGATGCAGTTGCTGTTTGGTCTCCCCCACATACAAATCAGAGCATTCTTCACTGCACTGCACTGCATATATGATGTCGCTTTTCTTGTGTTTAGGTATTGGGTCTTTCGGATGTACCAATTGCTGCCTCATGGTTGTTTTCGGTTTAAAGCAGACAGGGATACGATGTTTTTTTGAAAATTCTTCTTAATTTCTCGGAGACCCCTGCTACATATGGGATGACCATGTTCTTCCTCCTGTCTTGCTTTTCCCCTTCACTGTTGGTATTCGTGTTCTTTTCTTTCCTTCTACTTTCTTTGACAAGGCCCAGTCTGGATATCCACAAGTTTTAAGGCTCCCTCTGAATGTTTCATTTCTTTAGCCTTGCCTCTGTGCTAGTGGGGATGTTCTCAGCTCTGTGTTGCAGGTTCTGATGACACCCAGCTTTGTATCTAAAGGGTGGTGGGAGTCAAACATCAAATACTGATCTGGTGTGTTGGTTTTTTGTAAACCTCTACTTCCAGTTTACCATTCTCCCTTGACTTCTACCAAGCAGTCCAAGAAAGCCAGTTTGTTGTTTTGTACCTCTTCCCTTGTAATTTGATGTTTTGGTCTACCGCATTAATGTGTTCTGTGAAAGCTTGTACTTCCTTCTGGTGGATTTTAACCCAGTTGTCATCAACATATCTGAACCGTGGCTGGGTGCTATGCCCTTAAAGGTATTAAGCGCCTGTTTTTCTGCTATTTTAACACCTTACTCTGGGGTTCCTATAACCCTCTTAGCCACTATCCAAGAAAATTAAGAAATTTCAAAAACATTCGTATCCCTGTCTGCTTAACCGAACAACAAACTAAGGCAGCAATTGGTCAACCGAAAGACCCAATACCTAAACACAAGAAAAGCGACATCATATATGCAGTGCAGTGCAGTGAAGAATGCTCTGATTTGTATGTGGGGGAGACCAAACAGCAACTGCATCAACGTATGGCCCAGCACAGAAGAGCCAATTCCTCGGGTCAGGACTCAGCCGTGTATCTGCATCTTAAGGATAAAGACATACCTTTGAAGATTGTAATGTTAACATACTGGCGAAGGAACGTGACTGGTTCAAGAGAGGTGTTAGGAGGCCATTTATGTGAAAATAAAGAAACCAAGCCTAATAGAGTGGGGGGGTTCGACACCAACTGTCTGCCATGTACAATGCTGTTTTAACACCTTACTCTGGGCGTTCCTATAACACCTCTTAGCCACTATCTAATCACACCCCTTAACCACCTGGCTGTGATATGCTAATTGGGATTTACCAGGGTACATAATTGCCACAGATTCTTGTACAAGTCATTCTGAATTGAGAAAGCCAGTCGGATGACTAGCGAAACGTCTTCAAGAACTACATTTCAAGTCCAGTTGATCTAATTGAATACAACAGATATTTCCATTTGTCATTTCCTTTCCCTGGAACCAGTCAAGGAGTGGAAGAAGTGACAACTGAAAGTACTTGCAGATAATACGGTTTTGTTCAACTCCTGAAGAGAACAGGAGGTAGGTTTCTCCTTAGAGATGTCCGAACTTTGCAAAATCCGGTCCGTCGAGGATCCGCGGACCCTTTTAAATTAAAAATACCCTTGAAATAACGAGATTTTTACGTATTTTAGAAAATTTTCGAAATTACGAGTTTTCACGTTTTTCGTGAATTCCGTAATTACAGTTTTGTATTTTCGAAAATACAAGTAATCCTCGTAATTTCAAATTTTTCGAAAATACGTATGTAGGAATTAAGAGAAATCCTTGTATTTTCAAAAATTTTCGAAAATACGTGTTTTCCCGTCATATTTTCTAAAAATCCCGAAAACGTGAAACTCGAATTTAGAAAATTTTCGAAAAAACAAAAATCCGCCAATCGGAAGTTCGGAAGCGAAAAATCCGGAAAAATCCGCCGTTCGCGAATGGATAAATCCGCGACGGATCCGGGTTCGGATCCGTAAACCGGCCATCCCTATTCTCCTTTAGATGTCCTGGATCCTGAAACTCTTTTACTTTCTATAGTCCAAACGTAGAGGATATGGAGAAACCAGACTAAAGCACAGACTGTGCTGTGAAAAACTCGTGTTTATTTACACAGATATCTGTGTGAATAAACACGAGTTTTTTCACAGCACAGCCTGTGCTTAGTCTGGTTTCTCCATATCCTCTATGTTTGGACTATAGATATGTAAGGGGACGATTGGAATATCCCCTGGATGGTGGATGAAACCTATACGTATACCAGCAGTCCACCTCACCTATTGTTATACTCTTTTACTTTCCTGCTAGCTTGTATTTACCTACTATTGACCACCCTTTCACACACACACATATCAGACATTTCCAAAAGCGGCATGAATGGTTTTCATTACATTAATACATTATCATGGATATTCAATAAAAGTTCTATCGTTTAAAATGGTGCTCATTTTGCCCCAACCAACATCTCATATAACATTTGAAAGCTAACATCTGATTGGTTGGGGCAAAATGAGCACCATTTTAAACGATAAGAACTTTTATTGAATCTACCTGAATATTTTTTCCTTTTTGGAATGAAAAGCTTAATCTGTCCTAAAAATGTCAATAAGGTTATTTTCAGTACCTTACAGCATTGAATACAATACAACAGACCTTGTAAAAACTCAATAAGAAGTCTGGGAATTAGAAGATCTTGGTACATAGAGAAGCAAAGTTTCTCTTAAACATATTAGATTTTTATCTATATTTTAGAAAGAATAACATACTAGATACATGCAATGTCACATCCTGTATGGAACCAGTGGATTTCTGGTTATATGGTTATAATCTGCTGACTGTACATCTTCATGGGGGGTGTTTAGTACAGCAGTTCCTAAATCTCTAGGGAATATTATGTAAACACCTGAAAAAAAAATTCACAAGGTTCAAACTCCCTGCCCCCTGTACACTAGAGGTCCGTTTTCAAACTTTCAAACTATATGAAAATTCAAAAGTTCAAAACAGACCCATTAAAGTCAATGGAGTCAAAGTTTGAAAAGTTCGAATGAAATACATTAAAATATCACTGGTAACTTAATGTAAATGGCTGTGGGACCTGGGAAAGGTCTGGGGAACATGTTCGAATATCCAGACTTTCGAAACCTCGATTTTACTCTCACACGAGCTACTTTCGAACTCGTTATCGTGTTTTCTGACTGTTCCCAGAAGGTGTGGAAATCAAAGAGAAAGAAACACCATTGTTTTAGATAAGTTATTTTTTATAGTGGCAAACCAGTCAAAAGCTTGGGAGAATTTGTTGAAAAGTTTATTTTTGATTTTACTGTTCTCTATAGTACTTAAAGCACTGGGGAAAAAATGTCTATTTAATTGCATGTCTCTATATGTTCTAGAAACACAGCTAACCACTGTAGATATAAAAAAAATTATGCTTCAGAAAATTTTAGAAATCCACTAGTCTGCTCTGTATGTAAAGTTAGGTTATAACCATCCCGTAAAAAAAACAAACATTCATGTTGTTTGCATATTAAAACTATTATAATAGAAAACAAGCAACTTTTGATTCATAATCAAATTACTAATATCTCTTTCTTTCTTGTTACAGACTCCCGGATCTCCATAAGGACCAAACGGAATAAATTATGAATGTTGAACAAGATGACATTACATCCACAGCAGATGATGATAGGTCCTAGGTTCAACAGGCCCATTTGACCCACTTTTTATTGTGCTGTTGGCTCTTCAACTTCTAGTGGTGGCTGGTTTAGTCCGGCTCAAACCTGCCCATCTGTATGTTCCTGTAGTAACCAGTTCAGCAAGGTAATTTGCACGCGAAGAAATCTGAGAGAGGTCCCAGACAGTATATCTACAACACGAGGCAATTAAACCTTCATGAAAATCAAATCCAATCATCAAAGTGACAGTTTTAAACACCTGAGACATTTAGAAGTTCTACAGTTGAGTAGGAATCATTTAGGACGATTGAAATTGGTGCATTTAATGGCTTAGCAAATCTAAACACTTTGGAACTCTTTGACAATCGTTTGACCACTATCCCCAATGGAGCTTTTGAATATCTATCAAAACTGAAAGAGCTTTGGCTGAGAAACAATCCAATAGAGGACATTCCATCCTATGCTTTTAATCGCATCCCTTCTCTTCGTAGACTGGATTTGGGAGAGATGAAAGATTGTCATATATTTCTGAGGGAGCTTTCGAAGGCCTTTCAAATCTGAAATTTTGAACCTTGGGATGTGCAACTTAAGAGAAATCCCAAATCTCACGCCTCTCGTTAAACTAGATGAGTTAGATCTTTCTGGTAATCATTTGACTGTTCTTAGGCCTGGATCTTTTCAGGGATTAACCCATCTTCAAAAATTGTGGATATGCATTCCCAAATTCAAGTGATTGAAAGGAATGCTTTCGATGACCTTCAGTCACTGGTGGAACTTAATTTGGCACATAATAATCTAACTTTTTTGCCTCATGACCTTTTCACTCCACTCATAATCTACAGAGGATTCAACTACATCACAACCCATGGAACTGTAACTGTGATATCCTTTGGCTTAGCTGGTGGCTGAAGAAATGTCACTACAGGCAGCACTTGCTGCGCTCGTTGTAGCATTCCCCCAAGTTTAAAAGGAACTCACATTGCAGAGTTGGACCAGAACTATTTTACTTGTTATGCCCCTGTGATTGTAGAGCCCCCTACTGATCTTAATGTCACAGAAGGTATGGCGGCCGAGCTTAAATGTCGAGCATCAACATCATTGACTTATGTTAGCTGGATTACTCCAAATGGGTCCATTGTTACTCATGGCGCTTATAAAGTACGTATCTCTGTGCTTAATGATGGCACATTGAACTTCACAAATGTAACAGTACGAGACACGGGGTTGTACACTTGCATAGTAAGTAATTCTGCTGGAAACACTACTGCCTCTGCGACACTGAATGTGACTGCCAGCGACACTGGTTACACATACTTTTCTACTGTTACCGTAGAGCTATGGACCATCTCAGGATGAGGCAAGGACCACGGAACACCATGTCGGCCCCACACCTGTCATTGATTGGGAAACCACCAATGCAACCACATCTCTAATGCCTCAGAGCACAAGGATCACAGAAAAAAACATCACCATCCCTGTGACGGATGCAAATAACGGGATGCCAGGGATCGATGAGGTATGAAGACCACCAAATAATCATTGGCTGTTTTGTGCCATCACCCTTATGGCAGCAGTCATGCTAGTCATATTCTACAAGATGAGAAAACAGCATCATCGAAAGAACCATCATGCTCCTACAAGGACTGTGGAGATTATAAACGTGGACGACGAACTTACAGCCGACACACCTATTGAAAGTCACTTGCCCATGCCCGCCAGAACATGAGCATCTAAACCACTATAATTCTTATAAGTCTCCTTTTAATCACACACACAACAGTGAACCCAATAAATTCAATACACAGCTCTGTGCATGAACCTTTATTGATCCGAGCAAACTCTAAAGACAATGTGCAGGAAACTCAGATATAATCATCTGACGTGGTCCAGATTATTATTAAAAATAAAAAAAAACAGACAATTTATAAAGGGAAAAATGACGGGGCTTAATCTACTGTTTCCAAAAAAACAAAAAAGTGTCTTTACAAAAAAAAAATATAATAAAAAAGAAAGAAATTTATTTGAGTAGATGGATGTATGACTTTATACAACCTCCAATACTATGTTACTATGTAACTGTTAGACAGACATTAAGGGTAGGGTATAAAGGTTGGACTAGATGGACGTATGTCTTTATACAACCTCCAATACTATGTTACTGTGTAACTGTTAGACAGACATTATGGGTAGGGTATAAAGGTTGGACTAGATGGACGTATGTCTTTATACAACCTCCAATACTATGTTACTATGTAACTGTTATACAGACATTATGGGTAGGGTATAAAGGTTGGACTAGATGGACGTATGTCTTTATACAACCTCCAATACTATGTTACTATGTAACTGTTAGACAGGCATTATGGGTAGGGTATAAAGGTTGGAGTAGATGGATGTATGTCTTTATACAACCTCCAATACTATGTTACTATGTAACTGTTAGACAGGCATTATATCTGTCTTATTGGGTAGAGTATAGAGGTTGGACCAGATGGATGGATGTCTATATACAATCTCCAATACTATGTTACTATTTAACTGTAAGAAAGACGTTATGGGTTGGATATAAAGATTGGACTGGATGGAAATACTTCTTTTTACAAACTTCAATACTATGTTACTATGTAACTGTTAGGCATTATGGTTTGGATATAATGGTTGGACTAGATAAATGTATATCTTTATACAACCTGCAATACTATGCCACTATGTCACTGTTAGGCAGGCATTATAGGTAGGGTATAAAGGATGGACTGGATAGAAATATGTCTTTATACAACCTCCAATACTAACTTACTATGTAAGTGTTAGACATTATGTGTATGGTATAAAGGTTGGACTGGATGGATGGTATGTCTTTATACAACCTCCAATACTATGTTACTATGTAACTGTTAGTCAAACAATAGTGGTAGTTATGTCTTTATACAACCACCAATACAATGTTACAATGTAACTGTTAGACAGACATTATGGGTAGGGAATAAAGGTTGGATTGGATGAAAATATGTCTTTTTAAAAACTCCAATACTATGTTACTATGTAACTGTTAGATATTATGGGTAGGGTATAAATGTTGAACTAGGTGGAAGTATGTCTTTATACAACCTGCAATATATGTTACTATTCAACTGTTAGACAGGCATTATAGGTTGGGTATAAAGGTTGGAATAGATGGAAATGTCTTTATACAAACTCCAATACTATGTTACTATGTAACTGTTAGACAGACATTATGGGTGGGATATAAAGGTTGGACTGGATGGATGGATGTTGTTATACAGCCTATAATACTATGTTACTATGTAATTGTTATACAGACATTATAGGTAGGATATAAAGGTTGGAATAGATGGAAATGTCTTTATACAACCTCCAATAGTATGTTACTATGTAACTGTTATACAGACATTATGGGTAGGGTATAAAGGTTGGGCTAGATAGACATATGTCTTTATTTATCCTCCAATACTATGTTACTATGTAACTGTTAGACAGACATTATGGGTGGGATATAAAGGTTGGACTGGATGGATGGATGTTGTTATACAGCCTATAATACTATGTTACTATGTAACTGTTATACAGACATTATGGGTAGGGTATAAAGGTTGGACTATATGGGCGTGTGTCTTTATACAACCTGCAATACCATGATACTTTGTAACATTTCCATTTTCTTTGCAAATTTATGCATTAATTTGCTATTTGTGGTATTTGTAATCTATTTATATCTCTGAAGCAGAAACAGTTCTGTTGTCCTTAAAGGACAAATCCCCCCTCATATCTGAACCCCTGGAACAGCGATACTTACCCTTTTCACAGATGTTTCTTAAATGACCTATCCACTATAATACATTCCTCTTGCTCTTCTATTCATGCCACTTCGTGACATCATGGATATCCTGCTCTTCTGCAGCTGCGTGACCATGTAACAGCGCGAAAAGATTGTAAGATAACTGTTAACTTAGAACTGGAGTTATGCATCTTGTGTTTATCGAATAGGAAACTATGTATCCTTTATTTACATTGAATAATATGATAGTTCTTGTGGGTTTTGTCGTTTTATTTTCTTTCTTTCTGTTTTGATTGCTTCAACATTTTAAATAAGAATATTTTCCTGTTATAAAGGTATTGTATCACAGTGGTAGGAGAATTAGGGCCAAAGTAACAAAGTAATGAAGAAATGTGGAGAGACACAAGCTAAATGAAGGAAAACGGTAAGGTATTTTATCACATACAGTATTTCATAGCTCCACAGCACTGACACTGGTCTCTTGGGCTGTCTGGGATTGTGAGGTGCAAATTAAAATGTCATGAGAATAAAAGCTGGACATCAAGTTACAACAATGAAATGTGATGCTATTTGCACCAGAACATGGGGGGGTCAGCTTTTCTGTTAAATCCCACCCACTATAGTATAAATTAAAACATGTTTAATTATTCAACTTAAAGAGCCAGCGATAAATCTTCAATTTGTAAAGAAGTGGACCCCTGAATCGCACCCTTTACATGCTTCTTAACTAACACTGATTCACTCCATTGAAGTGGATGCCTCCTCTGCTGCAATACAAGCACATGTAGATGCAGAAGATGTCTGTGATATCATAAAGTGGCATGAAGAGGAGAGCCAGAGAATGGGATTATAGTGGAGGTCTTCTCAGGAGCATCTGTGAAAAGATAAGTATTACCAGGGGTTGGTCCTCTTCTTGTATACAATTTTAGATATGGGGTGAAAATGTCCTTTAAGCACTACCAAGAGTTGCATTTTAGGAAGGGAACCCAAGGCGGCATTAGTGTCTGCAAAATCTGTTTAATTGCGACATGTTTCTTACTTCAGTGGGATCCACTGAGGTCCAAATAATGGTATTGGAGGTTGAATAAAGATTCAAATTCATCCAGTTCAACCTTTATACCCTACCAGTAATGCCTGTCTAACAGTTACATAGTAACATAGTATTGGAGGTTGTATAAAGACATACGTCCATCTAGTCCTACCTTTATACCCTACCCATAATGTCTGTCTAACAGTTACATAGTAACATAGTATTGGAGGTTGTATAAAGACATATGTCCATCTAGTCCGACCTTTATACCCTACCATAATGTCTGTATAACAGTTACATAGTAACATAGTATTGGAGTTTGTATAAAGACATACATCCATCTAGTCCAACCTTTATACCCTACCCATAATGTCTGTATAACAGTTACATAGTAGCATAGTATTGGAGATTGTATAAAGACATACGTCCATCTAGTCCAACCTTTATATCCTACCCATAATGTCTGTATAACAGTTACATAGTAACATAGTATTGGAGGTTGTATAAAGACATACGTCCATCTAGTCCAACCTTTATACCTTATCCATAATGTCTGTCTAACAGTTTAATAGTAACATAGTATTGGAGGTTGTATAAAGACATACATCCATCTAGTCCAACCTTTATACCCTACCCATAATGTCTGTCTAACAGTTACATAGTAACATAGTATTGGAGGTTGTATAAAGACATACATGCATCTAGTCCAACCTTTATACCCTACCCATAATGTCTGTCTAACAGTTACATAGTAACATAGTATTGGAGATTGTATAAAGACATACGTCCATCTAGTCCAACCTTTATACCCTACCCATAATGTCTGTATAACAGTTACATAGTAACATAGTATTGGAGGTTGTATGAAGACATACGTCCATCTAGTCCAACCTTTATACCTTATCCATAATGTCTGTCTAACAGTTTAATAGTAACATAGTATTGGAGGTTGTATAAAGACATACGTCCATCTAGTCCAACCTTTATACCCTACCCATAATGTCTGCATAACAGTTACATAGTAACATAGTATTGGAGGTTGTATAAAGACATACATCTATCTAGTCCAACCTTTATAGCCTACCCATAATGTCTGTCTAACAGTTACATTGTAACATAGTATTGGAGGTTGTATAAAGACATACATCCATCTAGTCCAACCTTTATAGCCTACCCATAATGTCTGTATAACAGTTACATAGTAACATAGTATTGGGGGTTGTATAAAGATATACGTCCATCTAGTCCAACCTTTATAGCCTACCCATAATGTCTGTCTAACAGTTACATAGTAACATAGTATTGGATGTTGTATAAAGACATGTCAATCCAGTCCAACATTTATACCCTACCCATAATGTCTGTATAACAGTTACATAGTAACATAGTATTGGAGATTGTATAAAGACATACGTCCATCTAGTCCAACCTTTATACCCTACCCATAATGTCTGTATAACAGTTACATAGTAACAAAGTATTGGAGGTTGTATATAAACATATGTCCATCTAGTCCAACCTTTACACCCTACCCATAATGTCTGTATAACAGTTACATAGTAACATAGTATTGGAGGTTGTATAAAGACATACGTCCATCTAGTCCAACCTTTATACCCTACCCATAATGTCTGTATAACAGTTGCATAGTAACATAGTATTGGAGGTTGTATAAAGATATACGTCCATCGAGTCCAACCTTTATACCCTACCCATAATGACTGTCTAACAGTTTTATAGTAACATAGTATAAAGACATCCAAACTTTTAGCCTACCCATGAACCCCACCTAACAGTTTATACAGATGGGGGTCATTCCTGACTCCAAATGGCCACTGCAAAAGGATCCCTGGATAAAGAAGGTCTTAATGTACTAATTTAACTAGTAGTTTTGATTAATATTGGTTATAGAGAGAGATAAAATAGTCTAACCAAAGTATAATTGCAACTTCTTCTTTCTGCCTTTCCTTCCATTCTTCTTCCCTCATTCCTACTGTTTTATTCTTCCTTTACCATGCTTTTTACCTTCCTCTATCCATCACTTGCTTTGTATCTGTTCCTTTATTTCATTTCAATCTTATTTTATTTTTCTTTATTTTTTTTTATCCTAAAAGAAATTCTTCCTCACCGTTGCCCTCCATACATTTGAGTATTGAGATGTGGTATGAGCAGTTATGAAATAAAATCAATAGACTGTGTGGGTTGTCCTTCCTGTTTTGCCCTCCGCACATTTTAGTATTGAGATGTGGAATGAGCAGTAATGAAATAAAATCAATACTCTGTGTGAGTCGTCAGTCCTGCTTTCCAAAAACACATTACCTGATATGTTCACGACCTTTTGCGCTCTGTTGTGTGGCTTTTTGTGTACTGGAACACAACACTTACAATTACAGGTCATCCAGCAAAAACGCCCTCCCATGTCCTTCTCCCTTAAGCCTTTTCTTTTGGTATATAATCACTACAGTGCTTTACTCACAAAGAGTGAACACAACATCATTTTTTTTTCAGGAAAGACATCAACGATTTCTCATGTAGCTGAGAATACGTAATAGCATCCGAAGGTTACGTACAATCAGACATTACTGGAGATGGAGACCTAGATCCGACACGAAACCCCTCGGTTCTGAAATCCAAATGTTCCGTCCGAAACTGGATGGATCGTTTGGATTTCGAGACTTCGGAACACGTTATCAGTTTTTATCAAACGATAAATCGAATGTGAAATTAGTTCCCGACCGTATTTTCAAGTATTATCGAGAGTTCAAGGCTATTTTCGAGAATTTTTGAAAACAGCTTGAACTTGGATGCCCATAAAAATAATGGAAGAAAAAAATGACTTATCTACAATTTAACTGCTTGTGAACAATATTGAAAACGTGCAGGAATTCAGTTCGCTTTTCTTAAGGTTGATCCGAGAAAGATGCAGACAGTGCAAGTTTTCTTAAAATACTGTTTCTTCATTCATCACTGTCTATGTCGGTTCAAGAACTACTCAGCAAGATGCTACGTTGGATATATGGCGTTGTCAGATTTTTAAACCAAACAACATTCTCATGTAAGGAAAACTACATCCATTATTATTTTTTACTTGGAATTATGTATTTATTGTTCGGGTTTATACTGTTATACCATATTTAAAAAGGATCTACAATATTCATAACCTTGTATGAACCAGCCTTTTGGGGCTTGTCTTAAAATACTTTTTAAGGTGGTTGAAATACATGGACAAATTCTAAAATGCTGACCTGATAATGAACTATAAATACTTTATAAATAAGCCCCTAAATGTAGCATAGGTCTACATCAACTACATCAGTTGTCCTTTCCTATAGGTATCTTCATTGTCATTGCTTTTTAGAAGCCCTCTACACGTCTAATAGTTCAAAATTGACCTTGGCAGCTTCTTTAGGAATCAGAGAAAAGTATCAGATTTGGTAAGAATTTAGGGGTGTCATTTAGAAAAGATGTAAATCATTTAAAGGGCATGTCCACCCATAAAATGAAAATTTACACATAGCTGCAGCACCTCCCCCCAAACTCCACTTTACTTACTTTACTTACACTTGCGTCCCTCATCATTCTGCTGTGACTCCCCTCTCTGCTTCCTTGTTGCGACAGAAAGTCAAAGGTGTGCTGGTGACGTCCTGTCAAATAGACCTGGTCCCATGCTGCCTTGGTGCTGCCTCCTGCTACTGTTGCGAGCTGGTTTTGAGCAAACACAGTAGCAGTGGGGGGATCCCTGGTTGCGTCTGTCAGCTATTGGATGTGACATCACCTGCACGTGGGTGTTGCAGCAGCTATATGTAATTTGTTATTTTATTGGTGGACATTCCTTTTAAATCTGAAAAGTTAGATATAGTAAGTTTTCACCAGAGTCTTTGATGCTAACAATTGTTCTTGAGAGAATGTGCCCTTGACAAGACGTGTTTATACCGTCTATGGGTGCTACAGGTAGCCTTGTTGCATTAAACGTCGAGATGTTCAAAACCTGCAAGTTCTGTTCCGTAAACAGATTTTCAATTCAGTAATCTGACAATGGACCCAGAGAAGTAAATGAGAGCTAAAAAAAATCCAAAAGTTCCAATTAAATTTAAAGGTATAAATATCAATAGTAAATTAGTGTAAATGTGTAAATGACCTGGTCTGGGGAACACGTACATCACCAACAAATCTTAAAAAACGTTCTTAATGTGGAAGTGATTTTCAATACTTTTTGAATATTTGACATAGAGTGCTCGTATTTTTTTTTTTTATTCGAATCGAGGGTTCAAGTATTCAATTCAAGGGTTCATGTATTCGGTCATTCTACAATATTCAAATAAAAAAAAATTGTTTACAATATTCAAATAAAAAAACCTGATAATTCTCAAAAATCCAGAAGATGTTCCGTGAGGTAGACATCAATGGAAGCTGGTCCCGTTGCACACAGTCCTGGGTGTAAGCACCTGAAAAGCCAGTGAGAATGAACCTGAAGGCATTTATTTTCTTGGGTAAATATAACCCACCCCTCCCTTTCCCTTCCTAAGGGAGCAAACTAAATAATATCCTTATAATCGGCACGCTACTATGTAAAAGCACGACAAATATAACACAGAAGTGCCACGGGAAACTTATCCTTTCATGTAAGTAAGTACAAAGAGCCATGGTCAGGAAACACAGAAGAAGCCTCTGAGTTACATGCCCTGTGGCCCCGTGCTTTTGTATGGTCACAGAACTCCTCTGTGACATCTAATACCGTTATCATTTACGGTAGGGGGTACATTATCCACTATATTATCCTAATTAAAAAGAAAGTGCAATGAAGGATGTGCTGATATCTTTATAAATAATTATTAGGTGTATTTTTGTTGTTTATTAGAATTGTTGTAAGCAAATCCCTTTAAGTACATTTACTGTATTCATTTACAGCACATTTATCAGTTCAACACTTTTTAAAGGGGATGTTGAAGAGTCAATGTTTTTAATACAAATGTTAAAATATACAACAACAGGACCTACAAATTCCCTGGTAAATGAGTTATTTTTCTTCCTGCATTTGCCTAAGTGAAATTACCTGGTTAATATGTACCCTAAAATGATTGATTCTCCTGGCAAAACTAAAGCGGTTAAAGGTGAATTGACAGTTGGAATTTGTTGCTGATTAGTTGCTTAGTTAATTTCCTCAGCCTTCTGCTCTGTTACAAGGCTTCATCATTGATGGAAGAGCTTTGCAGTGTGAATTAACACATATTTTCATGGGCTACTGCAGAGCACTGGGATCACACCATTCTCTATGTACAATTAAAGCTAAACCTTAAATTTGCATCCCATTTCATTATTTATTTTTTTTTAATTTGCTGAAACAAGGATATACTGCAGGTGTCACACAATTTTTTCTCCCAAAAAACTTGCTAAAATGCTATTCCTTAAAGGATAAGTGCACTGTAAAATCAGGTTATGTTCATTTGGAAGCTGCAGCTTTAAAAATACCTTTGCCATATTTTTTTTACCTATGCCCCTCCAGAGCCTAGATTTGTGCCTTGGAAGTTGCTGACATCTTGTTACTGGTTTGCTGAATGTTAAGCTCCGCCCCTCTAAGATTTCCTCTGCTTTCTCCTGCTTGAGCCTCAAACAGTAATGCCTGTGAGTTCCGTGCACTCTCCTGCTTTAGCCTCAAACAGTAATGCCTGTGAGTTCCGTGCACTCTCCTGCTTGAGCCTCAAACAGTAATGACTGTGAGTTCCGTGCACTCTCCTGCTTGAGCCTCAAACAGTAATGACTGTGAGTTCCGTGCATGTGCGTGTGCTCAAGCTGGAGAAAGCAGAGGAAATCTCAGAGGGGTGGAGCTTAACATTCAGCATTAACATTACTTCAAGATAAATTAATGCAAAATACTAAAGGGAGGATAGCAATAGAATGGAGATGTATTGTATACCGTAAAATTATAACGCAATGTATAAAAACACACACAATTATACTCCTAAAAATCACGTTATGTTTTTAAAAATGACACAAAGCCAAATGTAATATTTCTTGAAAACGCTTTAGTGAATATGAAAAGCCGATGTAACTTTTGCACATACTGTAGGGACTATTGTTAGGGATCTTATATACTGTGAGAGCTTTAACTTCCGTTTCTATATGACGAAGTAACAGGGAGATGTAATAAATTTTATTATTGTTAAAAATGGTGCTAATTTTGCCCCAACCAATCAGATGTCAACTTCCATTTGAAAGACAACATCTGATTGGTTGGGGCAAAATTAGCACCATTTATAACTATAAGAACTTTTATTACATCTCCCTGTTAGACTGGAAAAAGTGCTAACATTTATAAACGACAGGGGGGAAAAATTGAAGTTAGGAAAAAAGACACAAAGGCCATATTTATAAATATTTATAAAGTAATTTAAGACGATTTATCGTATTTATGATAGCGATTGTAATTTTATCATTGTTTTAACAATCGTAAATGTGGCCCAAGGTAAGTGAAATAAAGGGAGGTAGACATCCTTTAATACTTCCTGTAACACTAAGGTTAACATTCTATTCTATAACCTCTCTAAACAGAATTTAATCTTTTATTGCCACAAATCCAAGTAATAAGTGGGACATTCTTATGGCACAACATAACCAGATACACTCCGCCCAGCACCATTACTCTTTTAAGTCTGGTCTATGTCATGTCTAGCAAGGCCTCAAAAGTTTTGCTTTTTTATTTTAGGGAATTTGCTAGTATTCTTGATGAACTTTTCCTTTAAACATTCAATAGAAAGATACTATTTTATCGGTTTACATGCAGCTGTATAAAAAAAGGAGGGCAAGTCAAGATAGCTGAAGTGCAAACACAAAGCAAAAACATGTTAATGATCTGCAGATGATAAATGAGCAGCAAACAACATGGACGTTTTTTTCCCACATAGCTTTGCTCCAGGGAACTTTTCTCACACCTTCCTTTGAACTTTATTCCCTGGCCTTTGCAGAATAGGGGTTGGACTCACACCGAAGATCATTAAACTGTGTCATCAAACATGTCAATACAGCAGGAATGCAAAGATCATTTTGCCCGAGGACATTACTAACTCAATAGGATTGTCTCTATTTTTTCCCACTGTAATTGAGGCATCATGAAAATTAATTATACTCAGATATCGTGCGTGACCATATTAATGACTGCTGCATGTTATTCATAAGGTCTTTCTTGGTCTCTAAGGTTTTGTAAAGCATGAATAATTTCTATGTTGGCTTAGTATGATGTATTACTTCAAGATAAATTAATGTAAAATGCTAAAGAGAGGAAAGCAATACAATGGAGATGTATTGTATACCATCACCCCAAGGGGAACATAAATGAGAAAATATATAAATAAATATGGACTGAATCAGGTTTGCAGATCCTTTAGGAAGGAACATAGAAAGGAAGATATAAAGCCAGTGTGAATGCTAGAATGATTAGTTAGGTTCCAGAGCTGATTATTCTGAAATAATGTTCTCCATAATCCAATCATGATGACAAATAAAATAAATAAATGTGAAACGTATATAATAACGGGCTGGATAGTGCCGTGGTAAACAAAATATACAACTGCTATAACCTAAAATAAAATGTATCCTAGCACATGGGCTAGAGGGGATTCATCTGGTCGATTTATGGTACTTCTAAAAAATGTTAATGTAAGTTCATTGCACTTTTCTAAATGTTCTCAGTTCAGATATTTGGCTGTTTGAAAATCTAGACTCATAGCCTTCAATGTCTTGTTGAAACACCCAGGGTTGTCTAATCAAGACAAGTCTTGGCCAAGACTTGGCTATTAAGTCTTGGCCTTCAAAGGACCTTAGAACCCTTAAAACCATCACCAGAAACTCCACACTTGTAAAGAATGAAATCAGAACTTAATTGTGTTTTGCTGGTAATATAAAGATGCAAATTTACACAGACTGGAGTATCCAAAAACTGGTAATCTAAGGGCAACAATACCGCATTGGGTATTGGGATTGGGATTTGGTGAATTAGGTAGGGATTGTTGCTTTACATTACACACTTTTTTGATGTTTCAAACCCAATTGAATTGGAATTTGTCAAATGTTCAAAAGCATTTTTGAATAGAAATTTTAGGTTTTTGAATGAAATTTTCCTAAATTTTCAGTGTTTCATTCTTCTGATGAAAAGGTCTGTCAGATTTGTGGATTTTCAAAATCGCCAGTTTTGAAAGGAAAGATTTTGGTGAAATCAACTACTACATTATGTTTAAAAATATATATTCCCACTATAGTTCTCCTTTAAGAACTAAAGGGATATTGTTGCCATAGAAAAGTATTAAAAGCCAGCGCACACACATTTTACAATAATGTAAAACTATTAATTTCTAATATACAGCACTAATTTGTTTCGGTTCTGTTGTAAAATAATTTTCCAAAAATAAACCTCCTAAACAATTTCAGTTCGTACTTCTGTCTTCGTGGTTTAGGGGGTAGTAAGGTCACACAAAGGAGTGAAATGATAAATTAAAGATGCTTTTCAAAAAAGGAAACCTTTCTGATTTTCAGTTCTGCAATAGAATAGTGAAATGCAACTTTAATGTCTATGTTTGTGGGGTTCATTGCAAAGATGAACATCCTTAAACTGATTAGATTAGTTTAAGGATATTGAACCAAGACTGAATTGCTTTGCTAAAAAACAACTCAATTCAATTCAATGGGCAGCACGGTGGCTTAGTGGTTAGCACTGATGCCTTGCAGCGCTAAAATCCTAAGTTCAAATCCATCCTTGGACACATCTTCATGGGGTTTGTATGTTCTCCCCGTGCTTGCGTGGGTTTCTTCTGGGCACCCCGATTTTCTCCTCAATCATAAAGACATACTGATAGTTTATATTTATCAAATTAATGTGCTTAGATTGTAAGCTCTTCGGGGCAGGGCCTGATGTGAATGTATCCATGTAATTGTAAAGCGCTACGGAAGATGTTAGCGCTATATTAATCCATAATAATAACTCTACACAATTAAGGGACATTGAAATCCTAGATCAGCACTGAAATACAATTTTGTGCCATCTGACACGTTTCCAATATGTCTTGTTTGATCTGTTCTTTTTTTTAATATTTCATCACTTGAAACATAATACTATATTTAATTTTCCCTAGCTAAGTCTTTACTTAACATAAACTGCTACAAACCATCTTTTCATTGCCTGAGGCATGATATTATTTTTTTTCCCATACAGATAAGTGCAAAGTGAACTCGTATTGTTATGCCTTGCACACATGATACCAGGATATTCTTGGTGTGATAAACTAGGGGGTTATTAAGTTGATGGTTGAAATTGAATTCTGCATTGATAGACTTCTTTCCATTGATATGTAAATATTGGTGGCTACATTTGAACCGTAATTTAAACAAAGTAACTATAATGAATAAAAATTGTTATAGTTATAGGCATATGGGCAGTTACATCTTTACACTGAGCAGACATTTAGCAATATTTTATTATTTAAAGAATTAAAGGAAGACTTCAACCTAAAACTAAATTCCATAAATTAAAGGTCAAAAACTGCAGAGTTGTGGGGAAATTGTCTTTTTTTAAAAAGAGCACACTCAAACTTTTAACATGACTCTAGGATCAGTATTCTAGCGGCAGTATATCCAAAGTTACAGCAGTATAAGTTTCCTGCTATGTCTGTGAGCTGTGACATCACTAGCACCAAGCCTCTGGTTTGAGCCTGCCCACTGCTGGTTCAGAGCATCATAAGCGCCACCCCTGAACTTCAGAATAATTTTTAAAGCTAGTAACAATCCTTCCTCTAATGTGTCCATAGGAATGCAAAAGGACAGCAAATGCTCACAGGTGTGTAACTAGCTTCAGAAAAGGGGTGGAGCTTTTTACACAGTTTATCATGGCCTGTCACAGACTCAGACAGACAATGAAGCGTATCTTTAAAAGCCTATAGTTTAAGATCAAAGAAAAGAAATCCCATTCACTTACTACGGGAGCACACTCCTGTTGCAGGAAGACATTGCAGTGCTCACATTCTCCATTAAACTGCTTCGGTTCAACAGGGAACACTATAACCTGTAGATAAGGGTAGCAGCAGGCAGCACACGAGGAACATAAAACATCCAAATTGTATTTCTTCAAGTTAAAAACAATTCACAATGCCATAACACGCATGGCTAACCACCATATTAAGTGCAGAGAGGGCGGAGGATGGCGTCTGATGTGTTTCGCAACAAATGGTCACTTGATGAATGGCCTCTGATGAAGTGACCATTCGTCACAAAACGCATCAGATGCCATCCTCCGCCCTCTCTGCACTTAAAGGAACACTAAGTGCCATTCGTTTCTATTATTCACAGGGAGGTGAGAACGCTTATTCTCACCTCCCTGTGAATAATAGGACGCTCGGGATCAACTGGACTTGAAATGTAGTTCTTGAAGACGTTTCGCTAGTCATTCGACTGGCTTTCTCAATTCAGAATGACTTGTACAAGAATCTGTGGCAATTATGTACCCTGGAAAATCCCAATTAGCATATCACAGCCAGGTGTTAAGGGTGTGATTAGATAGTGGCTAAGAGGTGTTATAGGAACGCCCAGAGTAAGGTGTTAAAACAGCATTGTACATGGCAGACAGTTGGTGTCGAACCCCCCCACCTCTATTTAGGCTTGGTTTCTTTATTTTCACATAAATGGCCTCCTTAACACCTCTCTTGAACCAGTCACGTTCCTTCGCCAGTATGTTAACATTACAATCTTCAAAGGTATGTCCTTTATCCATAAGATGCAGATACACGGCTGAGTCCTGACCCGAGGAATTGGCTCTTCTGTGCTGGGCCATACGTTGATGCAGTTGCTGTTTGGTCTCCCCCACATACAAATCAGAGCATTCTTCACTGCACTGCACTGCATATATGATGTCGCTTTTCTTGTGTTTTGGTATTGGGTCTTTCGGATGTACCAATTGCTGCCTCAGTGTGTTGTTCGGTTTAAAGCAGACAGGGATACGATGTTTTTTTGAAATTCTTCTTAATTTCTTCGGAACCCCTGCTACATATGGGATGACCATGTTCTTCCTCCTGTCTTGCTTTTCCCCTTCACTGTTGGTATTCGTGTTCTTTTCTTTCCTTCTACTTTCTTTTGACAAGGCCCAGTCTGGATATCCACAAGTTTTAAGGCTCCCTCTGAATGTTTCATTTCTTTAGCCTTGCCTCTGTGCTAGTGGGGATGTTCTCAGCTCTGTGTTGCAGGTTCTGATGACACCCAGCTTTGTATCTAAAGGGTGGTGGGAGTCAAACATCAAATACTGATCTGGTGTGTTGGTTTTCTGTAAACCTCTACTTCCAGTTTACCATTCTCCCTGACTTCTACCAAGCAGTCCAAGAAAGCCAGTTTGTTGTTTTGTACCTCTTCCCTTGTAAATTTGATGTTTTGGTCTACCGCATTAATGTGTTCTGTGAAAGCTTGTACTTCCTTCTGGTGGATTTTAACCCAGGTGTCATCAACATATCTGAACCAGTGGCTGGGTGCTATGCCCTTAAAGGTATTAAGCGCCTGTGTTTCTGCTATTTTAACACCTTACTCTGGGTGTTCCTATAACACCTCTTAGCCACTATCCAAGAAAATTAAGAAGAATTTCAAAAAACATCGTATCCCTGTCTGCTTTAAACCGAACAACAAACTAAGGCAGCAATTGGTCATCCGAAAGACCCAATACCTAAACACAAGAAAAGCGACATCATATATGCAGTGCAGTGCAGTGAAGAATGCTCTGATTTGTATGTGGGGGAGACCAAACAGCAACTGCATCAACGTATGGCCCAGCACAGAAGAGCCAATTCCTCGGGTCAGGACTCAGCCGTGTATCTGCATCTTAAGGATAAAGACATACCTTTGAAGATTGTAATGTTAACATACTGGCGAAGGAACGTGACTGGTTCAAGAGAGGTGTTAGGGAGGCCATTTATGTGAAAATAAAGAAACCAAGCCTAATAGAGGTGGGGGGGTTCGACACCAACTGTCTGCCATGTACAATGCTGTTTTAACACCTTACTCTGGGCGTTCCTATAACACCTCTTAGCCACTATCTAATCACACCCCTTAACCACCTGGCTGTGATATGCTAATTGGGATTTCCAGGGTACATAATTGCCACAGATTCTTGTACAAGTCATTCTGAATTGAGAAAGCCAGTCGGATGACTAGCGAAACGTCTTCAAGAACACATTTCAAGTCCAGTTGATCTAATTGAATACAACAGATATTTCCATTTGTCATTTCCTTTCCCTGGAACCAGTCAAGGAGTGGAAGAAGTGACAACTGAAAGTACTTGCAGATAATACATGGTTGTTCAACTCCTGAAGAAGAACAGGAGGTAGGAATTCTCCTTTAGAGATGTCCGAACTTTGCAAAATCCGGTCCGCTCGAGGATCCGCGGACCCGTTTAAATTAAAAATACCCTTGAAATAACGAGATTTTACGTATTTTAGAAAATTTTCGAAATTACGAGTTTTCACGTATTTTCGTGAATTTCCGTAATTACAAGTTTTCATGTATTTTCGAAAATACAAGTAATCCTCGTAATTTCGAAATTTTTCGAAAATACGTATGTATGGAATTAAGAGAAATCCTTGTATTTTCAAAAATTTTCGAAAATACGTGTTTTCCCGTATTTTCTAAAAATCCCGAAAATACGTGAAACTCGTAATTTAGAAAATTTTCGAAAATACGAAAAATCCGCCAATCGGAAGTTCGGAAGGCGGAAAATCCGGAAAAATCCGCCGTTCGCGAATGGGATAAATCCGCGACGGATCCGGGTTCGGATCCGTAAACCGGCCATCCCTATTCTCCTTTAGATGTCCTGGATCCTGAAACTCTTTTACTTTCTATAGTCCAAACGTAGAGGATATGGAGAAACCAGACTAAAGCACAGACTGTGCTGTGAAAAACTCGTGTTTATTTACACAGATATCTGTGTGAATAAACACGAGTTTTTCACAGCTCAGCCTGTGCTTTAGTCTGGTTTCTCCATATCCTCTATGTTTGGACTATAGATATGTAAGGGGACGATTGGAATATCCCCTGGATGGTGGATGAAACCTATACGTATACCAGCAGTCCACCTCACCTATTATGTTATACTCTTTTACTTTCCTGGCTAGCTTGTATTTACCTACTATTGACCACCCTTTCACACACACACATATCAGACATTTCCAAAAGCGGCATGAATGGTTTTCATTACATTAATACATTATCATGGATATTCAATAAAAGTTCTCATCGTTTAAAATGGTGCTCATTTTGCCCCAACCAATCAGATATCATTTAACATTTGAAAGCTAACATCTGATTGGTTGGGGCAAAATGAGCACCATTTTAAACGATAAGAACTTTTATTGAATCTACCTGAATAATTTTTCCTTTTTGGAATGAAAAGCTTAATCTGTCCTAAAAATGTCAATAAGGTTATTTTCAGTACCTTACAGCATTGAATACAATACAACAGACCTTGTAAAAACTCAATAAGAAGTCTGGGAATTAGAAGATCTTGGTACATAGAGAAGCAAAGTTTCTCTTAAACATATTAGATTTTTATCTATATTTTAGAAAAGAATAACATACTAGATACATGCAATGTCACATCCTGTATGGAACCAGTGGATTTCTGGTTATATGGTTATAATCTGCTGACTGTACATCTTCATGGGGGTGTTTAGTACAGCAGTTCCTAAATCTCTAGGGAATATTATGTAAACACCTGAAAAAAAATTCACAAGGTTCAAACTCCCTGCCCCCTGTACACTAGAGGTCCATTTTCAAACTTTCAAACTATATGAAAAGTTCAAAAATTCGAAAACAGACCCATTAAAGTCAATGGGAGTCAAATAGTTTGAAAAGTTCGAATGAAATACAATTAAAATATCACTGGTAACTTAATGTAAATGGCTGTGGGACCTGGGAAATGGTCTGGGGAACATGTTCGAATATCCAGGACTTTCGAAAACTCGATTTTACTCTCACACGAGCTACTTTCGAACTTGTTATCGTGTTTTCTGACTGTTCCCAGAAGGTGTGGAAATCAAAGAGAAAGAAACAGGCCAATTGTTTTAGATAAGTTATTTTTTATGGTGGCAAACCAGTCAAAAGCTTGGGGAGAGTTTGTTGAAAAGTTTATTTTTGTATTTTACTGTTCTCTATAGTACTTAAAGCACTGGGGAAAAAATGTCTATTTGATTGCATGTCTCTATATGTTCTAGAAACACAGCTAACCACTGTAGATATAAAAAAAATTTATGCTTCAGAAAATTTTAGAAATCCACTAGTCTGCTCTGTATGTAAAGTTAGGTTATAACCATCCCGTAAAAAAAACAAACATTCAGTTGTTTGCATATTAAAACTATTATAATAGAAAAACAAGCTATTTGATTCATAATCAAATTAATAATATCTCTTTCTTTCTTGTTACAGACTCCCGGAGCTCCATAAGGACCAAACAGGAATAAATTATGAATGTTGAACAAGATGACATTACATCCACAGCAGATGATGATAGGTCCTAGGTTCAACAGGGCCCTATTTGACCCACTTTTTATTGTGCTGTTGGCTCTTCAACTTCTAGTGGTGGCTGGTTTAGTCCGGGCTCAAACCTGCCCATCTGTATGTTCCTGTAGTAACCAGTTCAGCAAGGTAATTTGCACGCGAAGAAATCTGAGAGAGGTCCCAGACAGTATATCTACAAACACGAGGCAATTAAACCTTCATGAAAATCAAATCCAAATCATCAAAGTGGACAGTTTTAAACACCTGAGACATTTAGAAGTTCTACAGTTGAGTAGGAATCATATTAGGACGATTGAAATTGGTGCATTTAATGGCTTAGCAAATCTAAACACTTTGGAACTCTTTGACAATCGTTTGACCACTATCCCCAATGGAGCTTTTGAATATCTATCAAAACTGAAAGAGCTTTGGCTGAGAAACAATCCAATAGAGAGCATTCCATCCTATGCTTTTAATCGCATCCCTTCTCTTCGTAGACTGGATTTGGGAGAGATGAAAAGATTGTCATATATTTCTGAGGGAGCTTTCGAAGGCCTTTCAAATCTGAAATATTTGAACCTTGGGATGTGCAACTTAAGAGAAATCCCAAATCTCACGCCTCTCGTTAAACTAGATGAGTTAGATCTTTCTGGTAATCATTTGACTGTTCTTAGGCCTGGATCTTTTCAGGGATTAACCCATCTTCAAAAATTGTGGATTATGCATTCCCAAATTCAAGTGATTGAAAGGAATGCTTTCGATGACCTTCAGTCACTGGTGGAACTTAATTTGGCACATAATAATCTAACTTTTTTGCCTCATGACCTTTTCACTCCACTTCATAATCTACAGAGGATTCAACTACATCACAACCCATGGAACTGTAACTGTGATATCCTTTGGCTTAGCTGGTGGCTGAAAGAAATTGTCACTACAGGCAGCACTTGCTGCGCTCGTTGTAGCAGTCCCCCAAGTTTAAAAGGAACTCACATTGCAGAGTTGGACCAGAACTATTTTACTTGTTATGCCCCTGTGATTGTAGAGCCCCCTACTGATCTTAATGTCACAGAAGGTATGGCGGCCGAGCTTAAATGTCGAGCATCAACATCATTGACTTATGTTAGCTGGATTACTCCAAATGGGTCCATTGTTACTCATGGCGCTTATAAAGTACGTATCTCTGTGCTTAATGATGGCACATTGAACTTCACAAATGTAACAGTACGAGACACGGGGTTGTACACTTGCATAGTAAGTAATTCTGCTGGAAACACTACTGCCTCTGCGACACTGAATGTGACTGCCAGCGACACTGGTTACACATACTTTTCTACTGTTACCGTAGAGACTATGGAACCATCTCAGGATGAGGCAAGGACCACGGAACACCATGTCGGCCCCACACCTGTCATTGATTGGGAAACCACCAATGCAACCACATCTCTAATGCCTCAGAGCACAAGGATCACAGAAAAAACAATCACCATCCCTGTGACGGATGCAAATAACGGGATGCCAGGGATCGATGAGGTTATGAAGACCACCAAAATAATCATTGGCTGTTTTGTGGCCATCACCCTTATGGCAGCAGTCATGCTAGTCATATTCTACAAGATGAGAAAACAGCATCATCGAAAGAACCATCATGCTCCTACAAGGACTGTGGAGATTATAAACGTGGACGACGAACTTACAGCCGACACACCTATTGAAAGTCACTTGCCCATGCCCGCCATAGAACATGAGCATCTAAACCACTATAATTCTTATAAGTCTCCTTTTAATCACACGACAACAGTGAACACAATAAATTCAATACACAGCTCTGTGCATGAACCTTTATTGATCCGAGCAAACTCTAAAGACAATGTGCAGGAAACTCAGATATAATCATCTGACGTGGTCCAGATTATTATTAAAAATAAAAAAAAAACAGACAATTTATAAAGGGACAAAATGACGGGGCTTAATCTACTGTTTCCAATAAAAACAAAAAAAGTGTCTTTACAAAAAAAAAATAATAATAAAAAAAGAAAGAAATTTATTTATTAAAAATTCTATTGTGATCTAAAACTACCGAAATCCTGCTTATTTCTAAGTAATTCATGTGGTTTAACCTTAATGCCTTTTTTTTCTCATGAAAAAGTCCCTAAAACAAGTTTTGGATGAAATGCACTTTAAAATTTTTCATGGGTACAATGACATCTAAAGGCTAAAAGCAACTTCTACTAATTATTTACACACCAAATGGACTGCTGTATTGAATCTGTTGTACCTTCCTAAACCATAATACCAGTGTAGACCATATACTTCTTTTTTTTACCCATCCTTCTTTGCAGAAAAATTATTGCCCACCATTTTAAAGTTGTTTTTAGCTTTTACTTGTCATTTAATTTAGGTAGCTTGTTGGTCGATAATATAATTTTATCTATTTTTGCTAAAAGATTTTAAAAAATGTATAAAAATGAAGTGTGTAGGACACTATAAATGACTGTGTATACCATGGACATTTATAACTATATGTCTCCCCATTTAAAGTTTTTTGCCATTTCTTAATTTGTAGTTTTGCTGTCCAAAAACATTTACCAGGGTTCACAGGCTGCACCGAGTTCTAATTTGTTTATTACATTTTTCTAACCCTTGTCTGACCTTCTTTTTCAATTAAGCAGAGTAGATAAACGAGCTCTGGAACACAGATTTCTATTGAGGATGCAGCAGAGCAAATAGTATTAATGTAAAAAAGAGAAAAAAAAATCCATAGAGACTTAGTGCCTATTCCTGCAATTGTTTTGTCCTTATAATCAACAATTTTTCCCCCTCTAATTGGGGAGTGTGTGTGTGTGTGGGGGGGTTATAAATAGGTGCAATATATTCTACATTCCCAATATTCGGCCTGTTATTTTCTGGTGATGTGTTATATATATATATATATATATATATATATATATATGTATATATATTAGGCAATTGAACATCACTGGGATGAGTAAACAATAAGCTTTCTATTTCACAAAAAAATGTATTTAAAAAGGAACAGGGTATATTATTCTTTTCATTTTTAGGCACGTGGTCTGCCAAAAGGAGTCATACGCAGACCTCAGCAATAGAAAAAAAATGTTTATATATAAGGTCTGCCAGCTAATTCCATGCTATTGGACATTTTATATAACAAGAATAAAAAGGTAATTGCCTCCGTTGTTCATGTAATGACCTGTTCTGTGCACGATAGATTTATTTTTTCCTTTGGTGAGACATAAACAAGAAATAATACAATTCCTCTACGAATGAGGATCTGTAGATCAAGGGCAATTTAAGGAGTTCTAGGATAACCTGAAATTTATCTTGAAAAGGCGGAAACAAGGTATTTGAAATTGTGACGTTTCAATGGGTTACACTCAATTGTTTTGCTTTTGGTATTTCTAATCCTATGCAACTGTCGGAAATTGAACTACTGCATTTGCAAGGTTTGGAAATCTTGAAGAGTTCCCATGAAGAGTTTTCTCCAGGTGTAGTCTAACCCTAGAATGGGGCATTTTCGGTACAATCGAGGGTTATCGCCGAATTCGAGGGTTACTGAACACTGCATTCGAGGGTTATGGACGAATTCAAGGGTTAGTGAACTCTACATTTGGGGATTGTCGCCGAATTCAAGGGTTTTGGTGATATGTAAGTGTTCCCTAGACCATTTCCCGGGTCTCAGAGCCATGTACAGTAAGTAACCATTGCTACTTTAACTGTATTTTATGAGAACTTTTCAAACTATTTTTCCCCATTGACTTTATTGGGCCCATTTTCAAACTATCGAACTTTTACTGAAGTTCGAAAATTCAAAAACAAACCAAACATAAGGAAGTTTGGCAATAAGGTTCCTGTAACAATGCAGCATTAATTATTTTCTAGTCAAGTTGACTTTTACTTATTTGTTTAAAAATGCTTACAGTGCCTTTAGGACTGTTTGACTTATCAGAAAAGCCCTTGACCTGAAGTTAACCATTGGAATGAATTAACAAAAGGTTATTTATATAGAACAAGAGTTACATATGTGCAAAAAAGAATTAATAGCGTACAGATCTTTTTCTTCTCTGAAAGTAGGTTGTGATCTTTTATCTTTTGGTCTTCATTTATTTCCACAGGGTGTGCATGGATGAGACACAGAATTATTAAGTTTTAGACCCAGCAGGATAATAGAGACAACTTTAAGAAAGATGCAGGAGGATTCTTTTATGCAGCATAGACAGAATATAACAGAGTACATTAGTATATCGAGAACACAGCAACACCATCTAGAAGTACGTCACTTATTATAACGCTTATTAATATGCAGAAAACATTTCTAAGGTGTTGCTGACAGTAAACCATTTTTGATTCTGTTTCAACATTGAAGCTGGGTACACACATTAGCGATAAAGGGCCAATCCCATTTATATGCCCTTTACAAGCTTTTCCGATGAAGGCATTCGGTGTCGCCATCGAAACTGCTTGTTTCCTTGGTCACGGTCGGCTCCCTGAACTTAAGTATAGGTATTCAAACACGATTGTTACATGTATGACAGTCACAAGCGATCTCTCTATACTTTATATACTATACTTTACATAGGGAAAACACTCATGACTGTCTGTAGCCACATCTTTCAAAGATGACCGACGGAGACTTCTGAGTAATTTCCATGGTAACCCTTACAAAATGCTTCACCTGGAATGCTACAGCATTCAATGAGCTAAATGCAAAACCAGAGACCCAACCACAGACCGGTTACGGCTTCATTGAGCCATCATCAGTGTAGTGCAGGCCTCCGGTTTTGCAGTGCGAAGCGCCTATAGACAGATGTCGCTAATAAATTAAATAAGATAGGGAGAGAATTAGGCTTTGCAGCTTCCCTTCCGTATATGCAAATTAAGAAAGGAGACTTCTGGGTTATTTCCATGTTACAGACAGGATTTATTAGACCCAGGTAAAGCAGACAACCCAATGCCTCTTCAAGTGTGTCTATGGAAATCCAATGTACTCAGATGAGACAGAAATTCTCTTGTCTTATTTTACATCATGCTTTGAGTAATGAACATCAGAAAAGAAATTGCAGGACACTATTAGCTGAGTTTAATGATGTGTCTGTTTTGAGCTGATACAACCTCGTTCAAGATAAAACTTTCCAAAAACTCATGTTTAAAACTCTTCAGAAAACAAGGGGGTTTGTACACAGGAAAGATGAATAACTGTGCATAATATTTTGGTCAAATCCACCTGGTAAATGGTTATAATTTTTTACACAGCCAATTGTTCCAAATCACTTTTTTCTCGCAAATCAGACATATAAGAAAATCTTGGCCGATCGTTTGGACTTCAATAGACCGCATGATTGGTTAGAAGAAAACTTCAGCACTGCTACTTCTGGCTGACAGATTACCCTTCAGTATTTATCAATCAGTAAATCTGTTGGTCAGTATTATTGGGCCAAAATCGTCCCCTATTTCCCAGACCTAAGAAGGGCTTGGGATCAACTGTACAAAAAGTAGTTGGGGTGTTAGTGACCCAAGATCTTGGATTTTCCATGAAACTTATGTTTGCCATACACTAGGCAGTAATTAGATTAGACATGAGTCCATAAAAGAACATCCAATACATCTAAAATCTTAAGACTGCATTTTATAAGCAGAAGTTCCTATCTTGAGACCCGTCTGGCCTATTTGTTTTACAATCGAAAGTCAATTGCAAAAAAAGAACGGACTAGGCAGTTCTAAGATTAGACATACACACTAGAAGATCCTTCTTTTGATTAGATCCCTAATTCAATAATTTCATCGGATTGCCTGAGAATCTCAAGGAAAATCAACAAAAGACCATGACCAACCAATTTCTTCAACCATTCTCCTTACGATTTTGTAGTAAACCTTGTTCGCCTTTAAAGGAGACACTTGTGAAGCTGTATCCTCCAAACTGTTAACCATGGAACAGTAATCTTCAGTGGTTCAAGATAAATAGCGTGGAATGCACAGACTTTATATTCATCATTTCAACTCCATTGTGACATTGTATATACCTAACATTTTAGAAGACTCCCCTCTTCAGTTTTACAATGCACGTGTACTGTATATTTGGCTTTCTGAGCAGATTACCAATTGGTTCATCCAATAAGGGAATGATATGAACAGCCATAGAATAAATCTATTATATTTATTTTATATGAAACCATTTTTGGAAAAAGTGAACATTCTTTCGTATGTAATTGTGTTATTGTTCTAAGCTCCTATGAGATAAGATAGAGCTATTGATTTATTTTGGTTCCAATTTTCTACTACAGAACACAAGGCAATCTTCTAACCAGCCGCATTATGAAAAGTGCAGTAAAGGCTGCGTGGTTGTAGCAGTAATACACACAGCAGTGTATTACTAAAGGGCACATCAGTCTTTCATTATAAAAAATAAAATGTTATTAGATTGACGTTTCAGTGTCAAACAGAAAAAATGGAGAAAGAGAAGAAAATATATTATATGAGAATATTTGATTGATATGTCTATCCCAGATAGTTTAATGTTGGAGTGATACATTACATTGATACATTAATATATATTCTGGTTTATATTTCTTCATTGAAACCCCACAGTAATAAGTAGAGTTTAGTCGCCATTTTTGAGACAAACCTGGTTTCCTTTCAGAACTGTCGGTTTCGAAAACCAAATGATCTGGCAAAATTTTCAGAAGTTCTGAGAATCTAAATATTTAAAACCATGGTCCTAAATTGGGGTAAAAATCAATTTTTTAGAATTTCAATTAATTCTGCGGAGCCGCTGTCTTGTTAAGTAGCAGAAAGTATCTGTTGTCCAGGATTGTGGCATTTCCTTATTTTTACAGCCTCTCCACCATAGTGAGTAACAGTAGGTTTCCTCACTGCTCAATGTTGATTACAGAGAGAACGCAGGCAGGTCAACCAGTAGTTACTTGACAGCTCTGGCAGGGGAAAGAGAATTCTACTTTGTATCTGGGTCACCCGTAAAAGCCACAAACCTGCAGTTCTGTGTGTGACAGTGACATCAAGGCCAATGTTTTAGGACCAGAACCCATTAATCTGCAGTAGACCTGGTAAGTCGGAATTTATTGGATACCCAAAATATCGAAAATTGCAATCAAGAGTTGAAATGCAAAGGTCAAAATTTTAAAAAATCGTGGCCAAATAAGTTGGGTTTACATCAAATTTTTCAAATTTCGATAAGTCCTGCAGTACCATTGAAGGAAAGAAACTTGCCAGTTCAAAACATTGCTACTCTGCAGATTAGCTCACCGAGGAGGGATCAACTTTAGCGAAGGGGATCATGATGGAAAGGGAAGTTTAGGACCCTCTGTGGTTAAGTTATTCTATCATAGTTCCAGTGTTGGGGGGATCACTTTTCTTATATGGGGGTGGACATACCCTTTAAACAAATTATTTTAGCGGTTTTGCAGCTAGCAAGAGATACAACTATGTGTTAGCAATTTTAGAATTACCTGTAGTTATTTTGTATCCTACATACTGTTATGTACAGCCTGTAAACAGTACAGTAACAGTAACATTTATGCCACAACAAAAATATGTTTACAATTCAATGTGCCATATTCATATAGGCACAGTATCGCTTTTTAGCAATACCACACCTTTAACGATCGTTAAACAATAACATGATCGTAGATTTATGATCCCCATGACCGAACGTTCATTAATTAACAAGTGTTCATGAAAATGTACTGCCGCGGCAATACATTTATGCCCGTGAAAGTACATTACCGATAACGCATGGTATCGCTAAATTGTGATACCCCGCTTTATAAATATGGCCCAATGTGATGCCTTTGTAGAGATCTGACAAAAATGCATTTACCTAGGACATTCGCAGTGTCTTAGCAAAAAGTTTGTACTAATTCCAGAGGAGCCAATTTTCCTTCACAAAATCAATGTGTCATCAGTAAAAAGGGGAAGTGAGATGGAAACAAGACCTCCCGTAAAACATTAAACTTGATTTCTATGTTATTGAGGTGATAACATTTTGCCTATAACGTGTTGTACCCTTTATCATGCTAACTTTCTTATCAGAAGGATTTGTTATATTCCTTCTTTCCTATATTTTATTAATTCCTTATATAAAGAAAACCATTGGTATTTTAAGCTAGGTACACACAGTACAGATCATTGAAAGATGACAGATAGGATCTGCAAGATCCTGTCAGTCATCTTTCAAAGATCTGCATACACACAGTCCTGAGCGTTCTCCCTATGAACATTATAGGGAGAACGCTCAGGACTGTGTATTTCAATCGGTTGCATTAGACTCCTCTATAGGAGTCTTTCCCGAACGAGCGTTCGGCCGACCCGATCATTTGGCGGCCGCACGCTCGTTCGGGAAATGAAGGTACACACAGTAACGATCCGATCCGACGGTATCGGGGCTTTATGGTTACTCTGTGTACCCAGCTTAAGGAAAATAAAATCCGCTATGTGATAATGACATTGATTATCAATAACAGACAGTCCCTTTTTTAAACCCTTGATTACTGTTTATGTCATTAACAGTGATGTTCTTATTGTAAAACTTGATAGAATCAAGAGGATTTAAACCAAGAGGCCTGTGATCAGTCTAACATAGGGGAGCCTCAAACCAATAAGATAAGGCATGGAATTTTATTTCAAAGACAGGTACGTATTTAAAAAAGCACGATATTGCGAAATAGCCATACTGTGCTTTTAATGTCATTGTAAAATAACAATTAGTATCAGTGTTTTACAATTACATTCATTTTTTTCACTGCAGTTGTAAAGCACTGTGTTCCCGTAGTTGCTCCTTCCAATGTTTGACTCCATCAGACAATTTTTACAGTTGGAATTTTCTGTACCTTGCACAGTGAATTTCTGTATTAATAGTCTAGTAGTAGTGGCCTGAATATTCCTGCACCTCCTGAATTGTTTAAATGTGCCCAAGTGTGCCTTTCCACAAGGGGCCTTACCGATCGGTCTGCTGGTATTAAGCTGGGTACACACAGTACAGATTTTTGAAAGATGACACACAGTCCTGAGCATTCTTCCTATGCACATCATACAGGATCCAATGGTATCAGGACTTTATCGCTAGTCTGTACCTAGCTTAACTCTAAATCAGCTCTCAGCTGTGACTGAAGAATGATTAGATTATGCATATGAATAGCTTTATAAAAAAACCTTTTTATTCAATGGTTGAATCTATGGATTCTATAATGTGGTGCGATGATATATATGGACAAAGGTCAGTCACCATTGAGGTTAATTATTGAAGAAATCATGGCAGTCGAAAAGAAACCATATGTTCTGTGTATGCACATAGGCTATTCATTGAGTGTAACATAAGAATAGAATTGATTGAGTGCTTAAGTGGATAATGAATGGATTAATCTCATGTCATTCAAGTTTTTCAACACTGGGAGCTTTCAGCCCAATGTACGCAATTAATAGAAACTCAATAGTCCAAATAGCAGAAAATACACAACCATTGTAAATTAACCAACTAGACATATTACACAGCATTATTGTGATTTGATACCACACCTTTCACACACTGAATTCTTCTTTGACTAACAAGAAACTCATGGCAATATTGTATCTTGCATTTACTTTACCTAACAATGAACTATTTACATACTATGTTACTATGTAACTGTTAGACAGTTATTATGGGTAGGGTATAAAGGTTGGAGTAGATGGACATGTTGACTTCCCCCAGTTATACAAACTCCAATACTAGTTACTGTGTAACTGTTAGACAGTTATATGGGTAGGGTAAAGGTTGGAGTAGATGGATGTATGACTTATACAACCTCCAATACTATGTTACTATGTAACTGTTAGACAGACATTAGGGTAGGGTATAAAGGTTGGACTAGAGGACGTATGTCTTTACAACCTCCAATACTATGTTACTGTGTAACTGTTAGACAGACATTTGGGTAGGGTATAAAGGTTGGACTAGATGGACGTATGTCTTTATACAACCTCCAATACTATGTTACTATGTAACTGTTTACAGACATATGGGTAGGTATAAAGGTTGGACTAGATGGAGTATGTCTTTATACAACCTCCAATACTATGTTACTATGTAACTGTTATACAGATTATGGGTAGGGTATAAAGGTTGGAGTAGATGGATGTATGTCTTTATACAACCTCCAATACTATGTTACTATGAACTGTTATACAGACATTATGGGTAGTGTATAAAGGTTGGACTAGATGGACGTATGTCTTATACAACCTCCAATACTATGTTACTATGTAACTGTTAGACAGGCATTATGGGTGGGATAAAGGTTGGAGTGAGATGGATGTATGTCTTTATACAACCTCCAATACTATGTTATGTGTAACTGTTAGACAGGCATTATTATCTGTCTTATTGGGTAGAGTATAGAGGTTGGACCAGATGGATGGATGTCTATAACAATCTCCAATACTATGTACTATTTAACTGTAAGAAAGACGTTATGGGTTGGATATAAAGATTGGACTGGAGGAAATACTTCTTTTTACAAACTTCAATACTATGTTACTATGTAACTGTTAGGCATTATGGTTTGGATATAATGGTTGGACTAGATAAATGTATATCTTTATACAACCTGCATACTATGCCACTATGTCACTTTAGGCAGGCATTATAGGTAGGGTATAAAGGATGGACTGGATAGAAATATGTCTTTATACAACCTCCAATACTAACTTACTATGTAAGTGTTAGAACTTATGTGTATGGTATAAAGGTTGGACTGGATGGATGGTAGTCTTTATACAACCTCCAATACTATGTTACTATGTAACTGTTAGTCAAACAATGTGGTAGTTATGTCTTTATACAACCCACCAATACAATGTTACAATGTAACTGTTAGACAGACATTATGGGTAGGGAATAAAGGTGGATTGGATGAAAATATGTCTTTTTAAAAACTCCTACTATGTTACTATGTAACTGAGATATTATGGGTAGGGTATAAATGTTGAACTAGGTGGAAGTATGTCTTTATACAACCTGCAATATATGTTACTATTCAACTGTTAGACAGGCATTATAGGTTGGGTATAAAGGTTGGAGTAGATGGATGTATGACTTTATACAACCTCCAATACTATGTTACTGTGTAACTGTTAGACAGTTATTATGGGTAGGGTATAAAGGTTGGAGTAGATGGATGTATGACTTTATACAACCTCCAATACTATGTTACTATGTAACTGTTAGACAGACATTAAGGGTAGGGTATAAAGGTTGGACTAGATGGACGTATGTCTTTATACAACCTCCAATACTATGTTACTGTGTAACTGTTAGACAGACATTATGGGTAGGGTATAAAGGTTGGACTAGATGGACGTATGTCTTTATACAACCTCCAATACTATGTTACTATGTAACTGTTATACAGACATTATGGGTAGTGTATAAAGGTTGGACTAGATGGACGTATGTCTTTATACAACCTCCAATACTATGTTACTATGTAACTGTTAGACAGGCATTATGGGTAGGGTATAAAGGTTGGAGTAGATGGATGTATGTCTTTATACAACCTCCAATACTATGTTACTGTGTAACTGTTAGACAGGCATTATATCTGTCTTATTGGGTAGAGTATAGAGGTTGGACCAGATGGATGGATGTCTATATACAATCTCCAATACTATGTTACTATTTAACTGTAAGAAAGACGTTATGGGTTGGATATAAAGATTGGACTGGATGGAAATACTTCTTTTTACAAACTTCAATACTATGTTACTATGTAACTGTTAGGCATTATGGTTTGGATATAATGGTTGGACTAGATAAATGTATATCTTTATACAACCTGCAATACTATGCCACTATGTCACTGTTAGGCAGGCATTATAGGTAGGGTATAAAGGATGGACTGGATAGAAATATGTCTTTATACAACCTCCAATACTAACTTACTATGTAAGTGTTAGACATTATGTGTATGGTATAAAGGTTGGACTGGATGGATGGTATGTCTTTATACAACCTCCAATACTATGTTACTATGTAACTGTTAGTCAAACAATAGTGGTAGTTATGTCTTTATACAACCACCAATACAATGTTACAATGTAACTGTTAGACAGACATTATGGGTAGGGAATAAAGGTTGGATTGGATGAAAATATGTCTTTTTAAAAACTCCAATACTATGTTACTATGTAACTGTTAGATATTATGGGTAGGGTATAAATGTTGAACTAGGTGGAAGTATGTCTTTATACAACCTGCAATATATGTTACTATTCAACTGTTAGACAGGCATTATAGGTTGGGTATAAAGGTTGGAATAGATGGAAATGTCTTTATACAAACTCCAATACTATGTTACTATGTAACTGTTAGACAGACATTATGGGTGGGATATAAAGGTTGGACTGGATGGATGGATGTTGTTATACAGCCTATAATACTATGTTACTATGTAATTGTTATACAGACATTATAGGTAGGATATAAAGGTTGGAATAGATGGAAATGTCTTTATACAACCTCCAATAGTATGTTACTATGTAACTGTTATACAGACATTATGGGTAGGGTATAAAGGTTGGGCTAGATAGACATATGTCTTTATTTATCCTCCAATACTATGTTACTATGTAACTGTTAGACAGACATTATGGGTGGGATATAAAGGTTGGACTGGATGGATGGATGTTGTTATACAGCCTATAATACTATGTTACTATGTAACTGTTATACAGACATTATGGGTAGGGTATAAAGGTTGGACTATATGGGCGTGTGTCTTTATACAACCTGCAATACCATGATACTTTGTAACATTTCCATTTTCTTTGCAAATTTATGCATTAATTTGCTATTTGTGGTATTTGTAATCTATTTATATCTCTGAAGCAGAAACAGTTCTGTTGTCCTTAAAGGACAAATCCCCCCTCATATCTGAACCCCTGGAACAGCGATACTTACCCTTTTCACAGATGTTTCTTAAATGACCTATCCACTATAATACATTCCTCTTGCTCTTCTATTCATGCCACTTCGTGACATCATGGATATCCTGCTCTTCTGCAGCTGCGTGACCATGTAACAGCGCGAAAAGATTGTAAGATAACTGTTAACTTAGAACTGGAGTTATGCATCTTGTGTTTATCGAATAGGAAACTATGTATCCTTTATTTACATTGAATAATATGATAGTTCTTGTGGGTTTTGTCGTTTTATTTTCTTTCTTTCTGTTTTGATTGCTTCAACATTTTAAATAAGAATATTTTCCTGTTATAAAGGTATTGTATCACAGTGGTAGGAGAATTAGGGCCAAAGTAACAAAGTAATGAAGAAATGTGGAGAGACACAAGCTAAATGAAGGAAAACGGTAAGGTATTTTATCACATACAGTATTTCATAGCTCCACAGCACTGACACTGGTCTCTTGGGCTGTCTGGGATTGTGAGGTGCAAATTAAAATGTCATGAGAATAAAAGCTGGACATCAAGTTACAACAATGAAATGTGATGCTATTTGCACCAGAACATGGGGGGGTCAGCTTTTCTGTTAAATCCCACCCACTATAGTATAAATTAAAACATGTTTAATTATTCAACTTAAAGAGCCAGCGATAAATCTTCAATTTGTAAAGAAGTGGACCCCTGAATCGCACCCTTTACATGCTTCTTAACTAACACTGATTCACTCCATTGAAGTGGATGCCTCCTCTGCTGCAATACAAGCACATGTAGATGCAGAAGATGTCTGTGATATCATAAAGTGGCATGAAGAGGAGAGCCAGAGAATGGGATTATAGTGGAGGTCTTCTCAGGAGCATCTGTGAAAAGATAAGTATTACCAGGGGTTGGTCCTCTTCTTGTATACAATTTTAGATATGGGGTGAAAATGTCCTTTAAGCACTACCAAGAGTTGCATTTTAGGAAGGGAACCCAAGGCGGCATTAGTGTCTGCAAAATCTGTTTAATTGCGACATGTTTCTTACTTCAGTGGGATCCACTGAGGTCCAAATAATGGTATTGGAGGTTGAATAAAGATTCAAATTCATCCAGTTCAACCTTTATACCCTACCAGTAATGCCTGTCTAACAGTTACATAGTAACATAGTATTGGAGGTTGTATAAAGACATACGTCCATCTAGTCCTACCTTTATACCCTACCCATAATGTCTGTCTAACAGTTACATAGTAACATAGTATTGGAGGTTGTATAAAGACATATGTCCATCTAGTCCGACCTTTATACCCTACCATAATGTCTGTATAACAGTTACATAGTAACATAGTATTGGAGTTTGTATAAAGACATACATCCATCTAGTCCAACCTTTATACCCTACCCATAATGTCTGTATAACAGTTACATAGTAGCATAGTATTGGAGATTGTATAAAGACATACGTCCATCTAGTCCAACCTTTATATCCTACCCATAATGTCTGTATAACAGTTACATAGTAACATAGTATTGGAGGTTGTATAAAGACATACGTCCATCTAGTCCAACCTTTATACCTTATCCATAATGTCTGTCTAACAGTTTAATAGTAACATAGTATTGGAGGTTGTATAAAGACATACATCCATCTAGTCCAACCTTTATACCCTACCCATAATGTCTGTCTAACAGTTACATAGTAACATAGTATTGGAGGTTGTATAAAGACATACATGCATCTAGTCCAACCTTTATACCCTACCCATAATGTCTGTCTAACAGTTACATAGTAACATAGTATTGGAGATTGTATAAAGACATACGTCCATCTAGTCCAACCTTTATACCCTACCCATAATGTCTGTATAACAGTTACATAGTAACATAGTATTGGAGGTTGTATGAAGACATACGTCCATCTAGTCCAACCTTTATACCTTATCCATAATGTCTGTCTAACAGTTTAATAGTAACATAGTATTGGAGGTTGTATAAAGACATACGTCCATCTAGTCCAACCTTTATACCCTACCCATAATGTCTGCATAACAGTTACATAGTAACATAGTATTGGAGGTTGTATAAAGACATACATCTATCTAGTCCAACCTTTATAGCCTACCCATAATGTCTGTCTAACAGTTACATTGTAACATAGTATTGGAGGTTGTATAAAGACATACATCCATCTAGTCCAACCTTTATAGCCTACCCATAATGTCTGTATAACAGTTACATAGTAACATAGTATTGGGGGTTGTATAAAGATATACGTCCATCTAGTCCAACCTTTATAGCCTACCCATAATGTCTGTCTAACAGTTACATAGTAACATAGTATTGGATGTTGTATAAAGACATGTCAATCCAGTCCAACATTTATACCCTACCCATAATGTCTGTATAACAGTTACATAGTAACATAGTATTGGAGATTGTATAAAGACATACGTCCATCTAGTCCAACCTTTATACCCTACCCATAATGTCTGTATAACAGTTACATAGTAACAAAGTATTGGAGGTTGTATATAAACATATGTCCATCTAGTCCAACCTTTACACCCTACCCATAATGTCTGTATAACAGTTACATAGTAACATAGTATTGGAGGTTGTATAAAGACATACGTCCATCTAGTCCAACCTTTATACCCTACCCATAATGTCTGTATAACAGTTGCATAGTAACATAGTATTGGAGGTTGTATAAAGATATACGTCCATCGAGTCCAACCTTTATACCCTACCCATAATGACTGTCTAACAGTTTTATAGTAACATAGTATAAAGACATCCAAACTTTTAGCCTACCCATGAACCCCACCTAACAGTTTATACAGATGGGGGTCATTCCTGACTCCAAATGGCCACTGCAAAAGGATCCCTGGATAAAGAAGGTCTTAATGTACTAATTTAACTAGTAGTTTTGATTAATATTGGTTATAGAGAGAGATAAAATAGTCTAACCAAAGTATAATTGCAACTTCTTCTTTCTGCCTTTCCTTCCATTCTTCTTCCCTCATTCCTACTGTTTTATTCTTCCTTTACCATGCTTTTTACCTTCCTCTATCCATCACTTGCTTTGTATCTGTTCCTTTATTTCATTTCAATCTTATTTTATTTTTCTTTATTTTTTTTTATCCTAAAAGAAATTCTTCCTCACCGTTGCCCTCCATACATTTGAGTATTGAGATGTGGTATGAGCAGTTATGAAATAAAATCAATAGACTGTGTGGGTTGTCCTTCCTGTTTTGCCCTCCGCACATTTTAGTATTGAGATGTGGAATGAGCAGTAATGAAATAAAATCAATACTCTGTGTGAGTCGTCAGTCCTGCTTTCCAAAAACACATTACCTGATATGTTCACGACCTTTTGCGCTCTGTTGTGTGGCTTTTTGTGTACTGGAACACAACACTTACAATTACAGGTCATCCAGCAAAAACGCCCTCCCATGTCCTTCTCCCTTAAGCCTTTTCTTTTGGTATATAATCACTACAGTGCTTTACTCACAAAGAGTGAACACAACATCATTTTTTTTTCAGGAAAGACATCAACGATTTCTCATGTAGCTGAGAATACGTAATAGCATCCGAAGGTTACGTACAATCAGACATTACTGGAGATGGAGACCTAGATCCGACACGAAACCCCTCGGTTCTGAAATCCAAATGTTCCGTCCGAAACTGGATGGATCGTTTGGATTTCGAGACTTCGGAACACGTTATCAGTTTTTATCAAACGATAAATCGAATGTGAAATTAGTTCCCGACCGTATTTTCAAGTATTATCGAGAGTTCAAGGCTATTTTCGAGAATTTTTGAAAACAGCTTGAACTTGGATGCCCATAAAAATAATGGAAGAAAAAAATGACTTATCTACAATTTAACTGCTTGTGAACAATATTGAAAACGTGCAGGAATTCAGTTCGCTTTTCTTAAGGTTGATCCGAGAAAGATGCAGACAGTGCAAGTTTTCTTAAAATACTGTTTCTTCATTCATCACTGTCTATGTCGGTTCAAGAACTACTCAGCAAGATGCTACGTTGGATATATGGCGTTGTCAGATTTTTAAACCAAACAACATTCTCATGTAAGGAAAACTACATCCATTATTATTTTTTACTTGGAATTATGTATTTATTGTTCGGGTTTATACTGTTATACCATATTTAAAAAGGATCTACAATATTCATAACCTTGTATGAACCAGCCTTTTGGGGCTTGTCTTAAAATACTTTTTAAGGTGGTTGAAATACATGGACAAATTCTAAAATGCTGACCTGATAATGAACTATAAATACTTTATAAATAAGCCCCTAAATGTAGCATAGGTCTACATCAACTACATCAGTTGTCCTTTCCTATAGGTATCTTCATTGTCATTGCTTTTTAGAAGCCCTCTACACGTCTAATAGTTCAAAATTGACCTTGGCAGCTTCTTTAGGAATCAGAGAAAAGTATCAGATTTGGTAAGAATTTAGGGGTGTCATTTAGAAAAGATGTAAATCATTTAAAGGGCATGTCCACCCATAAAATGAAAATTTACACATAGCTGCAGCACCTCCCCCCAAACTCCACTTTACTTACTTTACTTACACTTGCGTCCCTCATCATTCTGCTGTGACTCCCCTCTCTGCTTCCTTGTTGCGACAGAAAGTCAAAGGTGTGCTGGTGACGTCCTGTCAAATAGACCTGGTCCCATGCTGCCTTGGTGCTGCCTCCTGCTACTGTTGCGAGCTGGTTTTGAGCAAACACAGTAGCAGTGGGGGGATCCCTGGTTGCGTCTGTCAGCTATTGGATGTGACATCACCTGCACGTGGGTGTTGCAGCAGCTATATGTAATTTGTTATTTTATTGGTGGACATTCCTTTTAAATCTGAAAAGTTAGATATAGTAAGTTTTCACCAGAGTCTTTGATGCTAACAATTGTTCTTGAGAGAATGTGCCCTTGACAAGACGTGTTTATACCGTCTATGGGTGCTACAGGTAGCCTTGTTGCATTAAACGTCGAGATGTTCAAAACCTGCAAGTTCTGTTCCGTAAACAGATTTTCAATTCAGTAATCTGACAATGGACCCAGAGAAGTAAATGAGAGCTAAAAAAAATCCAAAAGTTCCAATTAAATTTAAAGGTATAAATATCAATAGTAAATTAGTGTAAATGTGTAAATGACCTGGTCTGGGGAACACGTACATCACCAACAAATCTTAAAAAACGTTCTTAATGTGGAAGTGATTTTCAATACTTTTTGAATATTTGACATAGAGTGCTCGTATTTTTTTTTTTTATTCGAATCGAGGGTTCAAGTATTCAATTCAAGGGTTCATGTATTCGGTCATTCTACAATATTCAAATAAAAAAAAATTGTTTACAATATTCAAATAAAAAAACCTGATAATTCTCAAAAATCCAGAAGATGTTCCGTGAGGTAGACATCAATGGAAGCTGGTCCCGTTGCACACAGTCCTGGGTGTAAGCACCTGAAAAGCCAGTGAGAATGAACCTGAAGGCATTTATTTTCTTGGGTAAATATAACCCACCCCTCCCTTTCCCTTCCTAAGGGAGCAAACTAAATAATATCCTTATAATCGGCACGCTACTATGTAAAAGCACGACAAATATAACACAGAAGTGCCACGGGAAACTTATCCTTTCATGTAAGTAAGTACAAAGAGCCATGGTCAGGAAACACAGAAGAAGCCTCTGAGTTACATGCCCTGTGGCCCCGTGCTTTTGTATGGTCACAGAACTCCTCTGTGACATCTAATACCGTTATCATTTACGGTAGGGGGTACATTATCCACTATATTATCCTAATTAAAAAGAAAGTGCAATGAAGGATGTGCTGATATCTTTATAAATAATTATTAGGTGTATTTTTGTTGTTTATTAGAATTGTTGTAAGCAAATCCCTTTAAGTACATTTACTGTATTCATTTACAGCACATTTATCAGTTCAACACTTTTTAAAGGGGATGTTGAAGAGTCAATGTTTTTAATACAAATGTTAAAATATACAACAACAGGACCTACAAATTCCCTGGTAAATGAGTTATTTTTCTTCCTGCATTTGCCTAAGTGAAATTACCTGGTTAATATGTACCCTAAAATGATTGATTCTCCTGGCAAAACTAAAGCGGTTAAAGGTGAATTGACAGTTGGAATTTGTTGCTGATTAGTTGCTTAGTTAATTTCCTCAGCCTTCTGCTCTGTTACAAGGCTTCATCATTGATGGAAGAGCTTTGCAGTGTGAATTAACACATATTTTCATGGGCTACTGCAGAGCACTGGGATCACACCATTCTCTATGTACAATTAAAGCTAAACCTTAAATTTGCATCCCATTTCATTATTTATTTTTTTTTAATTTGCTGAAACAAGGATATACTGCAGGTGTCACACAATTTTTTCTCCCAAAAAACTTGCTAAAATGCTATTCCTTAAAGGATAAGTGCACTGTAAAATCAGGTTATGTTCATTTGGAAGCTGCAGCTTTAAAAATACCTTTGCCATATTTTTTTTACCTATGCCCCTCCAGAGCCTAGATTTGTGCCTTGGAAGTTGCTGACATCTTGTTACTGGTTTGCTGAATGTTAAGCTCCGCCCCTCTAAGATTTCCTCTGCTTTCTCCTGCTTGAGCCTCAAACAGTAATGCCTGTGAGTTCCGTGCACTCTCCTGCTTTAGCCTCAAACAGTAATGCCTGTGAGTTCCGTGCACTCTCCTGCTTGAGCCTCAAACAGTAATGACTGTGAGTTCCGTGCACTCTCCTGCTTGAGCCTCAAACAGTAATGACTGTGAGTTCCGTGCATGTGCGTGTGCTCAAGCTGGAGAAAGCAGAGGAAATCTCAGAGGGGTGGAGCTTAACATTCAGCATTAACATTACTTCAAGATAAATTAATGCAAAATACTAAAGGGAGGATAGCAATAGAATGGAGATGTATTGTATACCGTAAAATTATAACGCAATGTATAAAAACACACACAATTATACTCCTAAAAATCACGTTATGTTTTTAAAAATGACACAAAGCCAAATGTAATATTTCTTGAAAACGCTTTAGTGAATATGAAAAGCCGATGTAACTTTTGCACATACTGTAGGGACTATTGTTAGGGATCTTATATACTGTGAGAGCTTTAACTTCCGTTTCTATATGACGAAGTAACAGGGAGATGTAATAAATTTTATTATTGTTAAAAATGGTGCTAATTTTGCCCCAACCAATCAGATGTCAACTTCCATTTGAAAGACAACATCTGATTGGTTGGGGCAAAATTAGCACCATTTATAACTATAAGAACTTTTATTACATCTCCCTGTTAGACTGGAAAAAGTGCTAACATTTATAAACGACAGGGGGGAAAAATTGAAGTTAGGAAAAAAGACACAAAGGCCATATTTATAAATATTTATAAAGTAATTTAAGACGATTTATCGTATTTATGATAGCGATTGTAATTTTATCATTGTTTTAACAATCGTAAATGTGGCCCAAGGTAAGTGAAATAAAGGGAGGTAGACATCCTTTAATACTTCCTGTAACACTAAGGTTAACATTCTATTCTATAACCTCTCTAAACAGAATTTAATCTTTTATTGCCACAAATCCAAGTAATAAGTGGGACATTCTTATGGCACAACATAACCAGATACACTCCGCCCAGCACCATTACTCTTTTAAGTCTGGTCTATGTCATGTCTAGCAAGGCCTCAAAAGTTTTGCTTTTTTATTTTAGGGAATTTGCTAGTATTCTTGATGAACTTTTCCTTTAAACATTCAATAGAAAGATACTATTTTATCGGTTTACATGCAGCTGTATAAAAAAAGGAGGGCAAGTCAAGATAGCTGAAGTGCAAACACAAAGCAAAAACATGTTAATGATCTGCAGATGATAAATGAGCAGCAAACAACATGGACGTTTTTTTCCCACATAGCTTTGCTCCAGGGAACTTTTCTCACACCTTCCTTTGAACTTTATTCCCTGGCCTTTGCAGAATAGGGGTTGGACTCACACCGAAGATCATTAAACTGTGTCATCAAACATGTCAATACAGCAGGAATGCAAAGATCATTTTGCCCGAGGACATTACTAACTCAATAGGATTGTCTCTATTTTTTCCCACTGTAATTGAGGCATCATGAAAATTAATTATACTCAGATATCGTGCGTGACCATATTAATGACTGCTGCATGTTATTCATAAGGTCTTTCTTGGTCTCTAAGGTTTTGTAAAGCATGAATAATTTCTATGTTGGCTTAGTATGATGTATTACTTCAAGATAAATTAATGTAAAATGCTAAAGAGAGGAAAGCAATACAATGGAGATGTATTGTATACCATCACCCCAAGGGGAACATAAATGAGAAAATATATAAATAAATATGGACTGAATCAGGTTTGCAGATCCTTTAGGAAGGAACATAGAAAGGAAGATATAAAGCCAGTGTGAATGCTAGAATGATTAGTTAGGTTCCAGAGCTGATTATTCTGAAATAATGTTCTCCATAATCCAATCATGATGACAAATAAAATAAATAAATGTGAAACGTATATAATAACGGGCTGGATAGTGCCGTGGTAAACAAAATATACAACTGCTATAACCTAAAATAAAATGTATCCTAGCACATGGGCTAGAGGGGATTCATCTGGTCGATTTATGGTACTTCTAAAAAATGTTAATGTAAGTTCATTGCACTTTTCTAAATGTTCTCAGTTCAGATATTTGGCTGTTTGAAAATCTAGACTCATAGCCTTCAATGTCTTGTTGAAACACCCAGGGTTGTCTAATCAAGACAAGTCTTGGCCAAGACTTGGCTATTAAGTCTTGGCCTTCAAAGGACCTTAGAACCCTTAAAACCATCACCAGAAACTCCACACTTGTAAAGAATGAAATCAGAACTTAATTGTGTTTTGCTGGTAATATAAAGATGCAAATTTACACAGACTGGAGTATCCAAAAACTGGTAATCTAAGGGCAACAATACCGCATTGGGTATTGGGATTGGGATTTGGTGAATTAGGTAGGGATTGTTGCTTTACATTACACACTTTTTTGATGTTTCAAACCCAATTGAATTGGAATTTGTCAAATGTTCAAAAGCATTTTTGAATAGAAATTTTAGGTTTTTGAATGAAATTTTCCTAAATTTTCAGTGTTTCATTCTTCTGATGAAAAGGTCTGTCAGATTTGTGGATTTTCAAAATCGCCAGTTTTGAAAGGAAAGATTTTGGTGAAATCAACTACTACATTATGTTTAAAAATATATATTCCCACTATAGTTCTCCTTTAAGAACTAAAGGGATATTGTTGCCATAGAAAAGTATTAAAAGCCAGCGCACACACATTTTACAATAATGTAAAACTATTAATTTCTAATATACAGCACTAATTTGTTTCGGTTCTGTTGTAAAATAATTTTCCAAAAATAAACCTCCTAAACAATTTCAGTTCGTACTTCTGTCTTCGTGGTTTAGGGGGTAGTAAGGTCACACAAAGGAGTGAAATGATAAATTAAAGATGCTTTTCAAAAAAGGAAACCTTTCTGATTTTCAGTTCTGCAATAGAATAGTGAAATGCAACTTTAATGTCTATGTTTGTGGGGTTCATTGCAAAGATGAACATCCTTAAACTGATTAGATTAGTTTAAGGATATTGAACCAAGACTGAATTGCTTTGCTAAAAAACAACTCAATTCAATTCAATGGGCAGCACGGTGGCTTAGTGGTTAGCACTGATGCCTTGCAGCGCTAAAATCCTAAGTTCAAATCCATCCTTGGACACATCTTCATGGGGTTTGTATGTTCTCCCCGTGCTTGCGTGGGTTTCTTCTGGGCACCCCGATTTTCTCCTCAATCATAAAGACATACTGATAGTTTATATTTATCAAATTAATGTGCTTAGATTGTAAGCTCTTCGGGGCAGGGCCTGATGTGAATGTATCCATGTAATTGTAAAGCGCTACGGAAGATGTTAGCGCTATATTAATCCATAATAATAACTCTACACAATTAAGGGACATTGAAATCCTAGATCAGCACTGAAATACAATTTTGTGCCATCTGACACGTTTCCAATATGTCTTGTTTGATCTGTTCTTTTTTTTAATATTTCATCACTTGAAACATAATACTATATTTAATTTTCCCTAGCTAAGTCTTTACTTAACATAAACTGCTACAAACCATCTTTTCATTGCCTGAGGCATGATATTATTTTTTTTCCCATACAGATAAGTGCAAAGTGAACTCGTATTGTTATGCCTTGCACACATGATACCAGGATATTCTTGGTGTGATAAACTAGGGGGTTATTAAGTTGATGGTTGAAATTGAATTCTGCATTGATAGACTTCTTTCCATTGATATGTAAATATTGGTGGCTACATTTGAACCGTAATTTAAACAAAGTAACTATAATGAATAAAAATTGTTATAGTTATAGGCATATGGGCAGTTACATCTTTACACTGAGCAGACATTTAGCAATATTTTATTATTTAAAGAATTAAAGGAAGACTTCAACCTAAAACTAAATTCCATAAATTAAAGGTCAAAAACTGCAGAGTTGTGGGGAAATTGTCTTTTTTTAAAAAGAGCACACTCAAACTTTTAACATGACTCTAGGATCAGTATTCTAGCGGCAGTATATCCAAAGTTACAGCAGTATAAGTTTCCTGCTATGTCTGTGAGCTGTGACATCACTAGCACCAAGCCTCTGGTTTGAGCCTGCCCACTGCTGGTTCAGAGCATCATAAGCGCCACCCCTGAACTTCAGAATAATTTTTAAAGCTAGTAACAATCCTTCCTCTAATGTGTCCATAGGAATGCAAAAGGACAGCAAATGCTCACAGGTGTGTAACTAGCTTCAGAAAAGGGGTGGAGCTTTTTACACAGTTTATCATGGCCTGTCACAGACTCAGACAGACAATGAAGCGTATCTTTAAAAGCCTATAGTTTAAGATCAAAGAAAAGAAATCCCATTCACTTACTACGGGAGCACACTCCTGTTGCAGGAAGACATTGCAGTGCTCACATTCTCCATTAAACTGCTTCGGTTCAACAGGGAACACTATAACCTGTAGATAAGGGTAGCAGCAGGCAGCACACGAGGAACATAAAACATCCAAATTGTATTTCTTCAAGTTAAAAACAATTCACAATGCCATAACACGCATGGCTAACCACCATATTAAGTGCAGAGAGGGCGGAGGATGGCGTCTGATGTGTTTCGCAACAAATGGTCACTTGATGAATGGCCTCTGATGAAGTGACCATTCGTCACAAAACGCATCAGATGCCATCCTCCGCCCTCTCTGCACTTAAAGGAACACTAAGTGCCATTCGTTTCTATTATTCACAGGGAGGTGAGAACGCTTATTCTCACCTCCCTGTGAATAATAGGACGCTCGGGAGACCTGGAACTTACCTTACCCGCAGCTCCACTCGCAGCCGCTCCTTCACTGACAGTCGATCGTTCCCGACCACGCCGCCAATACAAAAGATAGGCGCGCGCGATCGGGAAGAGAACAGCTGTTAGTGAAGGAGCGCGGCTGCGAGCGGAGCGGCGGGTAAGGTAAGTTCCAGGTCCCCGAGCATCCTATATTCACAAGGAGGTGAGAATAAGCGTTCTCACCTCCCTGAATAATAGAAACGAATGGCACTTAGTTCTTTTTAGGGTTTGGGGGAGTTTACAGTTCCTTTAATATAGTGGTTAACATGCGTGTTATGGCATTGTGAATTGTTTATAACTTGAAGAAATAAAATTCGGATGTTTTTAAGTTCTCGTGTGCTGCCTGCTGCTACCCTTATCTACAGTTCCTATAACTTAAGATCCAGAGAAAGTCTTTCAATAGAGGAGACTTGTATAGAGACCATAGTACCCTTTAAGTAATGCATCACCTTTTTTTTTGCGTTATTCCCTTAACAAAGATATACATGTCTAAATTAAATAAAACCTTCATTACAGTAAAGCTTCATCAAGACGTCGATTTGGTTGACAGGACCGCTCAGCACACATGTCACAGGCGTGACGAGAGGGCGTTCAGCCAAAAAGTCGAACATGTGTCACGGTCATGGATCGTTCATTGATCAACAATGACCCCCCACCAAATGCATCACAAATGTGTTATTGGCTGAAACGCTCGGTGTTGCGGGGTCTGTCAACAAATTAGACGTCTGGATGAACCTAAGTCGTCAGTTCAGAGATATACAAATAACTGATTGGGGAATTTCTCTCTTTCTCCCTGATTAAATGACACTGAGCATGTCTGGGATCACTGACCTATGAAGGGGCAAGTAACTGTAGGGCTGTCTGTACATTTTTGATACGATTACATAAAAGGCAAAAAGAGACATTAGAATTGGTGGTTTCTGGCTGTAAATCAGGGAAAAAAACATGTTAATATGATAAACTGTCCTTAACTTTATTATGTTTATAAGTGTACATTACTGTTAACATTATTTGTATATTGACATCTTGCCAATGTAATTAGGTGTTACAGGCACGTTATCCTAATCTGATTAGTGGTTACATAAAAGGCTGGGTTGTTTTTTACTTGTCATTTTTAATATTTAACCAGCAACTTCTGCACTGCAAGTCAGGGAAAAAATGGGGTGGATAGTGTCACCTTTCAATTAACAGCTTCTGGTCTGTTATCATTAAACACGAGTTTGTTAAATATTTAGATTGAAAAGTGTAGAATTGGAGCCCCTAATACACAGGCACCACACAATACAGGCACAATGTTTCATCTTCCTAGTAGCTCTCTTACAGTTGTCATGTTGATGAGTTATTCCACAAGATTAATCTGTCCATGGTGGCAGGCAATAGACTCGCTTTTATTGGACTGTTGTCTATGACCCGTTACAAGAGTGTCAGCTAGTTCCACAGTAATGGTGAATTTACATATAAACAAGGAGAAAACTGGATCTAGTGAATTGTCATCTGCCAGTGGTCCAAGGTGATCAAATAACAGATGATAGATGTTGCTCCTCTCAATTTATAGATGAAGGCACTGGGGATTTGTCATACTGATGATGTCTAATAGTGCTAAAGATCTCATCTACATTCAATGCGACATAAATAAACATGGAAATAAATTCACCGGTGGTAGAACATAGGTACATTTTCTCCATTTGTCTTGTAATTTAATAGCTTCTTGCCTGCATTCTTGCTTGCATTGAAGTCATCTTGTCCTAATAAAATAGAACTAGTGTCCTCTTAGAGCACAGAAAAAAAACAAATAAAAGGATTATAATATTTGGATCATATTTGCCCAGTGTACAGCATCAGTCTCTGAGAAGCTCACAGTAAGCAGGACTGTGATGTGCTCTTGGATCTGGGAAGCCATATTGAACGTTGCATCAATTTTCATCTGCTTTAATCTTTTGGAGACACATTAATGGAATTAATGGAATTCAATCAAAAAAGGTTGGAACAACAATAATAATATCCATGCATATCTTGTAAATGCACAAAAGCCCACGTTGAATTTTATGATTAGGTGGAAAAAAACTTTTGACAATCCAAAGAATAAATAAAGTTCCAAATAGTGCAGTGCAGCCATTTGTGCTCAGTTCTCAGCAGACAACACAGCATTCCAGCAATTTATACCGAGATTTTTTTTTCAACAGAAAACATTTGAGGACAAATGATTGTAGAGAAATAAACGATAATGTTATAGAGGTCAATACGAGCATCGTTCTGTATCCATTTTAAGAATTGGAACACTTTTGGGAGTTTCGAAAGTATAGCAAGCAATGTCATTAAAGATGTTAGCCCTTCCAGTCCTGCAAAATGTGGAAAAATGTGATAACACGGAGATACCTGCATCTTCTATGCTGGATCCATAAATCTCAATATATTCACTTTTAAATCCCTATGAGAAATGCATTTACAGATGGCCTGATTCCATCCAGAATGTTTTTTGTGATAAAATGACCACTTTTGATGACAACTTTCTGGTAATGTTGATTTTTTTTTTTTCTTGAAACTTATACTTTTCATTGTGGAAGCAGAAATCCCATGATATTAAAGTCCAACCTTTATACCCTACCCACAATGCTTTTCTAACAGTTACATGAACATAGTATTGGAGGTTGAATAAAGACAACGTCCATCTAGTCCAACCTTTATACCCTACCCATAGATGGTCTAACAGTTACATAGTAACATAGTATTGGAGGTTGTATAAAGACATACGTCCATCTAGCCAACCTTTATACCCTACCATAATGTCTGTATAACAGTTACATAGTAACATAGTATTGGAGGTTGTATAAAGACATACTTCCATCTAGTCCAACCTTTATACCCTACCCATAATGTCTGTCTAACTGTTACATAGTAACATAGTATTGGGGGTTGAATAAAGACACACATCCATCTAGTCCAACTTTTATACCCTACCCATAATGTCTGTATAACAGTTACATAATAACATAGTATTGGAGGTTGTATAAAGACATATGTCCATCTAATCCAACGTTTATATCCTACCCATAATGTCTGTCTAACAGTTACATAGTAACATAGTATTGGAGGTTGTATAAAGACATACGCTCATATGCAAACTTTTACCCTACCCATAATGTCTGTCTAACAGTTACATAGTAACATAGTATTGGAGGTTGTATAAAGACATAAGTCCATCTAGTCCAACCTTTATACCCTACCCATAATGTCTGTATAACAGTTACATAGTACATAGTATTGGAGGTTGAATAAAGACACACATCCATCTAGTCCAACCTTTTATACCCTACCATAATGTCTGTATTACAGTTACATAGTAACATAGTATTGGAGGTTGTATAAAGATATTCATCCATGCAGTCCAGCCTTATAACCTATCCATAATGTCTGTCTAACAGTTACATAGTACATAGTATTGGAGGTTGTATAAAGATATTCATCCATGCAGTCCAGCCTTTATACTCTACCATATGTCTTATAACAGTTACATAGTAACATAGTATTGGAGGTTGTATAAAGACATAAGTCCATCTAGTCCAACCTTTATACCCTACCCATAATGTCTGTATAACAGTTACATAGTAACATAGTATTGGAGGTTGAATAAAGACACACATCCATCTAGTCCAACTTTTATACCCTACCCATAATGTCTGTATTACAGTTACATAGTAACATAGTATTGGAGGTTGTATAAAGATATTCATCCATGCAGTCCAGCCTTTATAACCTATCCATAATGTCTGTCTAACAGTTACATAGTAACATAGTATTGGAGGTTGTATAAAGATATTCATCCATGCAGTCCAGCCTTTATACTCTACCCATAATGTCTGTATAACAGTTACATAGTAACATAGTATTGGAGGTTGTATAAAGATATTCATCCATCTAGTCCAACCTTTATACCCTACCCATAATGTCTGTCTAACAGTTACATAGTAACATAGTATTGGAGGTTGGATAAAGACATGCGTCCATTTAGTCCAACCTTTATACCCTACCAATAATGTCTGTATAACAGTTACATAGTAACATGGTATTGGAGGTTGTATAAAGGCATATGTCCATCTAGTCCAACCTTTATACCCTACCCATAATGTCTGTATAACAGTTACATAGTAACATAGTATTGGAGGTTGTATAAAGACATACATCCATCTAGTCCAACCTTTATACCCTACCCATAATGTCTGTATAACAGTTACATAGTAACATAGTATTGGAGGTTGTATAAAGACATACGTCTGTCTAGTCCAACCTTTATACCCTACCCATAATGTCTGTCTAACAGTTACATAGTAACATAGTATTGGAGGTTGTATAAAGACATACTTCCCATGCTAGTCCAACCTTTATACCCACCCATAATGTCTGTTAACAGTTACATAGTAACATAGATTGGAGGTTGTATAAAGCATATGTCCATCAGTCCAACCTTTATACCCTACCCATAATGTCTGTAATAACTTTACATAGTAACTAGTTTGGAGGTTGTATAAGACATACAGCATCTATCCAACCTTTATATACCCTACCCATAATGTCTGTATAACAGTTTACATGTAACATAGTATTGGAGGTTTTATAAAGACTACGTCTCCTAGTCCAACCTTTATACCCTACCCATAATGTCTGTCTAACAGTTACATAGTACATAGTATTGGAGGTTGTATAGGCATACGTCCATCTAGTCCAACCTTATACCCTACCCATAATGTCTGTATAACATTTTACATAGTAACAGTATTGGAGGTTGTATAAAGGCATACGTCCATCTAGTCCAACCTTTATACCCTACCCATAATGTCTGTATAACAGTTACATAGTAACATAGTATTGGAGGTTGTATAAAGGCATACATACATACATCCAGTACAACTTTAGTGCACAGCAAATCAAAAAAAGGAAGCTACTGTTAGACACAGATCATGCCATGTATGGGCGCTTCATTATCCTAAAAGGCTTTGGTTGATCCTTGTCGACAGATCCACCCGACATATTAAATACAAGACCACCCCTGCAATTTCACATGTGTATGAACCTTAAGACAAAGAAAAGAGATTTAACAGTGTAGAATTGTTTTTTGCAAAAATATATATATATATTTGACCCTGTAGACTCATTTGCATTTCATACAAAAAAAAAAGTTATCTTTGCAGTATAATTCCTATCTAACATCAATAGCAGAAAGGAAATAACAATTTCTTTTGAATGCAGACTTCAATATTTCGAATGCCAGTTGTACCACTGGTGTCCAAGACAATTGGTCTCCGATCGTATTTACGATAATTTTCAAACGTTCTAGGCTATTTTTGATAATTAGCAAAAATAGCCCCGTACTTTCGATAATTATTAAAAAAATTGTTCCGGTTGCAGATTTTCGGATATTCAGGATTTTCCCGAGATCTAGAAATCCGAAAACAAAACTAAACTACTAAGTTTCAACCATCTCTAATAAAGACACATGTTAATCTAATCCATCTTTTATACCCTACCCATGATGTCTGTCTAATAGTTACATAGTTTTTAAGGTTGTGTGAAGACATACATACATCTAGTCCAACCTTTATACCCTACCCATTAAGTCTGTCTAATAGTAACATAATATTGGAGGTTGTATAAAAAGTCATATGTCCATCTAGTCCAACCTTTATACCCTACCCATAATGTCTGTCTAACAGTTACATAGTAACATAGTATTGGAGGTTGTATAAAGACATACGTCCATCTAGTCCAACCTTTATATCCTACTCAGAATGTCTGTATAACAGTTACATTGTAACATAGTATTGGGCGTTGTATAAAGATATACATTCATCTAGTCCAACCTTTATACCCTACCCATAATGTCTATCTAACAGTTACACTGTAACATAGTATTGGAGGTTGTATAAAGACACCCATTCATTTATTCCAACGTTTTTACCTTCCCAATAATGTCGGCACAACAGTTACTTAGTAACTTGTTTTTAAGTTTGAATTAAAAAATACGTTCATCTAGTCCAGCCTTTTTAGGCTACCACTGAACACTATATAACAGTTTGCTTAAAAGACAACTAAAGCCTCAGACCAACACTCTTTCTAAAGGAAGAGCACCATAATATAAAATCAGTTATCTGTGTCTTACCTCTTATTTCGATATGGTTGTTACCTTTCTAACATGGGGTTGGTGTTTCATTTCGCAATATCCTAGTATCACAGGGTGGTCACTGACCATTGTATTCTTTACTAGAGATGGACCAGATCGCGGATCCTAACCCGGTCTCACGGCGGACTTCCAAGATTCGTGGATTGCAGAATTGGACGGATTTTCTGGAATTCTGCATTCTGCATTTTTCCAAACTGTGTTCGAAAATGTTCCAAAATTCAAGAATTTTTAAAATCTTTCATTCTTTTTTTTGCAAATTTTTGAAAACTGTCCAGCAACATATCCCAAATTTACCAATGGCAGCTATTTTATCAGTGCCAAACCCTGCACTGGCAACTTAACAGGCACCATTTTGTCACTGTGTTGGAGGGAGTTTAGTGGAGACGTGACATATTGTAGGAGTTGGAGAGTTCTTTTTCTGTTTTTCTATTTGTAATGGTTGATCAAGATTTAATTTTTGACTTTAGTTGTCCTTTACATAGGGTTCCCATGAAAATGGAAGGGTTGGTCAGTACAGTAGGTGTTTTTACCTGTGTCTGTGTAGGTATCAGTTTGAATTTATGAATGTTAAAGTAACTTTTTAATGATTTTATTTTTGACTTTAGTTATCCTTTAAATAGGGTTGTTATAGAATAAGAAGAAGACAATAACCAGTGAATAAGAAATAGAAAGAACTGGAATCTGTTTCTCTCAAGCCAAATGAATGGATTTGTGAAGGATATAAAATATAAATATATATTTTTAATTAGTCAGTGAACTGAATTATTTTAGTATTTATTTTAATGCAGTAATAATATGAAGGATACCTTCCATCTCCTACCGGACAGCATTAATGAAATGAGGCCTCTGCCGATTACTTCTCTGGAGGGACAAAACAGTGATCTGGATGCCAAAACGTCACGTCAGCCGGTGCAGCAGCCCCTCCATTATAGTGCACTAACGGACAACAGTGCCAATTGGGAAGGCATCATATCCCTTGGCCAGGAGTTACCTGGCCATGTAGTGCTGCCTCCCAAAATTTGCCATTTTAATGAAAACCCGCCTTTTCTGGAATCTATGGGAGAGATTCCACATTAACCCAAAATACAGATTAATAAAGGCACCCCATTCAAGAAATTTGCAACTCTAGGTTCTGGAGTTCCATCAGAAACATTTGGAAATTTCGGATCTGGAAAGCTTCAATATTTTTGGTAACACTTTAAAAAACTGGAGATATTTTCGAGGGTTACCGAAGCTACTTTCAAAGATTACTGAAGCTACTTTCAAAGATTACCGAAGCTACTTTCAAGATACAATGCAGAAGGTTAGTATCCTGCACACCTTAACCAAGTAGTAGCAATCATATAACGTGCTGGGTGTTTGTCTGAGGAAGGAACCACAACGATTCCGAAACGTCACCAATAAATACCTTTTGCACTTAAGACTGGTGTGCCTAGCTACTTTTCCTACTTATGAAGCTACTTTCAAGGGTTAAAGCCTACTCTCAAGCGTTATCTACTTTCAAGGGTTATCTCAAGGTTACTGAATATACAAAAAAACTCACAGCATATAGCGTAACCATGTGCATATATACTTCTACCCAGACATTAACCCTATGTTGTGAATCTTTAAAACACAATGTAGTGAACTCACTTCACTTGTATAATGGTCTGAGTATGTATATCCCAGACCTGTCGCTTCCGGAACTCTTTCCCACAGGCACTACTACATAGGTTAGCATAAGAAGACTCACCATTCCCATCAGGTGGTCCGGGTGCCGGATCTCCCCGGACCCTTCGCTAAGTCCGTACAGCCGCTGATCAATACAAAAAAAGACAAAGACAAAAGATCTGCACTCCCGCTATGAAGTCCAGGTACTCGGCTTGATAGAATAAAAATGTACTTTTTGTTTGACAATAGGAGATCATGTATTTATTGTTGCAAAGTCTTGTTACTTAGCATTTTAAATGGGTTTATTACTAAGAGGTGTAGGTGTTAACTAGTTCTGTGCTTGAGGTTTAAGATCCAGCAGAGGGGGGGATCAATAAGGAAACATGGGTGTTTAAAGCTACCAGAAACCTTCGTATTGTGCCTATGATTAAGAGCAGTGTTTTCAGGCGTCTCATGGATTTTAACTTGTTGAAATAAATTACATTTTTATTCTATCAAGCCGAGTACCTGGACTTCATAGCAGGAGTGCAGATCTTTTGTCTTTTACTGAATATACAAGGCTACATTTGAGGGTTACTGAAAGAAGCCTCCAATATACATGCAGAAGCTCGAAAATAGCCTGTGTGTCGGAAATTTGATTTTAATAACATTCTGTTGATATGTGCGTGCTTTTTCTGCCCTTATTTTACTCTAAACTTTCTTTTTTTTTCCCATTGACTTCTATGGATCCGTTTTGGGATTTCTAGGAAAAAAATAGCAATATCGCCATATTTATAATGGCGAGTGCCATCGCCCGATATGTATTGCGGCCACGATGTCCGGCGAGTAATTTTAAGTCCCTTCGCAGCGATACTGCACTTAGCGCAATGCGCAAAGTACAATATTGCCGCGAAGGGACTTAAAATCCCTTCCCGGCGCCTCCGATAAAGGGGCAGGGCATACGCCCACCCCGCCCTCTACCCCCGCTGCCCCTCTTAACCCCCAACCCTGCTTGGCAGCGACATATTTGAACAGGAGCTAGGAGTGGCTGCTGGTAACCAGCAGCCCCTCCTAGCCTCCTGTTCCATATGTTTGCCGCGAGCGAGGATGGGGTTTGGAGGGGCTGCTGGGAAGGGGCGGCGAGGGCGGGGTAGGCGTATGCCCCCGGGGGGCAAGGGCGGGGTGGGAGTATGCCCCGCCGCGCCCCTTTTCAGCGGTGACCACCCGCGATGAGGGTGATCCAGGGGGGAATGTCAGCCATTTTCGCCACCTTGAAGGAGTAATATGGCCAAGATTAGTGGTGCGTAACAGTTACCGCCGCTTTATAAATAGAAGCGGCGGTAACTATTCAGATAGCCACGAAAAGATAACGCTTCGTTAACTTTTCGCAGCCATTTCCCACCCATTTATAAATCGCGGAAAACTCGATTTTTGCAAAAATCGCAGGAATAACGGCTGCGAAAAGTTAGCGAACCTTTATAAATATGCTCCTAGTCAATTTATTCTGTCGAACTTAAAGTTTAAAGTAGAGAGACAAAGAAGTGACTTCTTACACTAGTTTTATTCCTTCAATTAGTATAGTATTTGAGGTTAAATAAAGACATACGTCCATCCAGTCCAACCCATTTAGCAATATCCTCATTTCCTGCCTAAGGGCTAGGCCCCACTTATGCGTTTTTAAGCATTTGCGCACGCATTTTGCGTTCGCGAAAGCGCATGCGATTTGGTTATGATGGAAATCGCGGGAACGCAAAAATCCCTGCGATTTCCCATGCGCATGCGATTGCGCATCCGTTTCCGTTTTGGTAACGCATGCATTAACCATTTTTGGTGCGTTAACGCATGCGTTGCTGTAACGGAAAACGGCAAAATCGCATGCGCAAAACGCACGCGCAAACTGAAAACACACAAGAATAACGTAAACAATCGCGTGCGATAACTCTCACGGTTGCATGCGCGATTTAGTGCGTTGTAGTGGGGCCATAGCCTAACTGTTGATCCAGAGGAAGGCAAAAAAAAAAACACCAAATTTATGAAGGGGGAAAAAAATTCCTTCCTGACTCCAAGTGGCAATCGGAAATTTCCCTGGATCAACTCTACTTTATGTATCAATACCAGTAACTTGTAACATTCCTTGTTTGCAGAAACTCATCCAGCTTTTTTTTGAAACTGACCAATGAACCTGCCATTACAACGTCCACTGGAAGACAGTTCCATAGCTTTACCGTTCTCACAGTAAAAAACCCTTTCCGAGCTTGAAGCCTAAACCTTTTTTCTTCAATGTCCTCGTGTCCTTTGACATGTCTATTGGTGAACAATGCCCCAGATATTTTATTGTATGGCCCGTTAATGTATTTATACACAGTAATCATATCCCCACGCAAGCGCCTTTTCTCCAGCGTTCATAATTGTAACTTTTCCAGTCTCTCTTCATATTCAAGCTCCCCCAATCGCCTTATTAATTTAGTTGCCCTTCTCTGAACCCTTTCCATTTCAAAGATGTCCTTTTTGTACACAGGATTCCAAAATTGCACTGCATATTCCAAATGAGGCCTTACCAATGCTTTGTAAAGAGGGAGAATTACATTTTCCCCCTTGAATCCATACCTCTCTTTATACAAGACAAAATAACAAGACAATACCATGCTGGCTCTGGCTGTTGCCGCCTGGCACTGCTTGCTACCTTTAAGTTTGTTATCCACCAAAACTCCAAGATCCCTTTCCAACAGGGATTCACTTAACACAGAGCCATTTATAGTATAAGTAGCACAAGTATTTTTAAGTCCAAAATGCATCACATTTATCAACATTGAATTTCATCTGCCACTTAGCAGCCCAATGTGATAATCTATCTAGATCCCCTTGCAACGATTGCACATCCTCTGAAGTTTTTAATGGTCGACAATGCTTTGTGTCGTCAGCAAACACAGAAACCTTGCTGACAATACCCACTTCCAAATCATTAATAAATAGATTAAATAGAAGCGGCCCCAACACAGAACCCTGTGGCACCCCCATTAGCACTTTAGTCCAAAATGATAAAGCCCCATTAACAACTACTCTCTGCATCCTATTCATTAACCAATTTTCTATCCTTGTACAAATGTGACTCCCCAGACCAACAGACCTTAGCTTATTCATTAGTCGCCGATGGGGGACTGTATCAAAAGCCTTTGCAAAATCCAAGTAAACTACATCTACTGCTATACCAGAGTCTAAATTTCTACTTACTTCCTCATAAAAGTCAAGCAAGTTAGTTTGACAAGATCTATTCCTCCTAAATCCATGCTGGTTACTACTTATAATGTCTTATAATGTAAAATTACTTTTTTGAGAGCCAAGAACAAAGAAGTTCAGAGATATATTTGTAGAATGTTTAAGCACAGCCCACTTTTCTTTTTTGTTCAGAAATGTAACTAATGTCTTCCTATTAAGAAACTTTCCATAAATGAATCTAATTCACCAACTCATTATGCATCTTCTTGGGAATATTGTCATTTATCAAAATCCTTGCTCTGTATGCTTTGAAACTCATCAACAATCTACTGCTTTGACATGCCCATCAAGTATGAAATGGCTTTTCATCTGATACATTTTTTATGATAGAATAAGATAAAAGGATGAATCTGGGAGTTGATTCTACTTGGGTAAGGCTTCCGTATATCCATCATAATAGATAGTTTTGTCACTGCTTGTTTTAGAACAGGGGCGTCCAACCTGCAAACTCCAGCAGGTGACAGCTAGGGAATGCAGCACCGCAGGTTAGGATTTCCTGTTTTAGAGATAATGCCCAACAAAAATCTTTCTATTTCTTAAAGTGGTGCCACTGCTACCACCCCCTATAAGGGCACACACCTGCTAGCTGGATTACTTCCAATTGACCTGCCATGATTCTGACAGCTAGGTCAACCCTCTTAGGTCACCTTATTGTAGATGTGCCCCTGGTAAAGATTGCATGCAATGTATCCACAGTTTTACCTACATCTCACATACTATTGATTATGTGGTATCATTAAGCTTTACTCACGGTGCAGGGGAATTCTTTTGTGGATGCATACCAATTTTATTTACAATCCTACAAAGTTGTATCACTTGGGACATAGCAGTAGGCCCAAAGGAAAGCTACACAAGACCTCACTAAGATGCATGGTGGCCCTCTTCGTCCTTTAAATGTATGCATTAAACTGCTGGGGGTGGAGCAGTGGGAGAGAAATCCAGGGCCAGGAGTGCAGGGAGCATCTAAAAGTATAGTGAATTTGAATCTGTGCCCTAACAATACCACTGTGCTTACTCCAAAATAGGGATTGGATCCAGAACTGAACTTTTGGATATGGGAAAAATAAGGAACTTCTTTCGAGGGTTACCGAATCTACTTTCGAGGGTTACCGAATCTACTTTCGAGGGTTACCGAATCTACTTTCGAGGGTTATCAAATCTACTTTCGAGGGTTACCGAATCTACTTTCGAGGGTTACGAGGGTTACTGAATCTACGTTCGGGGTTACGAATCTACTTTCGAGGGTTACCGAATCTACTTTCGAGGGTTACCAAATCTACTTTTGAGGGTTACCAAATCTACTTTCGAGGGTTACTGAATCTGCTTTTGATTATTATCTACTTTTGAGGTATACCGAAAGTAGCCACATATATTTATATATATATACAGAGACTCCAAAATAGCTTGTGTGTAATAGAAGTTAGTTTTTATTTATGTTTTGGCAATTTCACAGGTCCCTGTGTCATTTACACCAACTTACTTTTGGTATTTCTACCTTAAAATGTGAATTTGGGACTGGGATTTTCATATTTTCAATTTTTTTCGAAAATCCAAAAACAGAATGGAACTCGTCGGTTTCCAACTTGTCTACTCGAAATGGAGGGTATAAAAATGTAAATAGCTCTATTAGACTGCTGTATCATCTGTTAAATAAATGTTTCACTTGGAAGGCTTGTAGTAAAACCTTCAATATATTCCAAACACGTCTTTGCTTAATATCATTGCAAACATTAAAACAAAGCTAAAACTGGTTTGACATTACCTCTCTATTATTGCCTTGATGTTGTTTTTCTAGCCGTGCTCTTTGAACATCACTTCAAGGCAAACATCTGGCTGAAATCAAAGTCAAACAACATAGAGAAGTTCTGAGATATTTCCTAGCCTCTTGACCAGAAGCGACTGCTAAAAATCCCCAAAACGGAATAAAAATATGTTATAATGAACCTTTATAAAAGACCTTTTCATTTATTGTGTTAACAACAAGCCTGTCTTTATAATTGGAGAGGTCAACAATAAAAACCTAATATTTGGAAACTTGACTTTTATCCCAAACATCATAGGTGAGTATTTGAGGCAAAAAGTCAGAGATTAATGCAGTGCATCTAAAATATGAAGAATTCACAAAGCAGAATCATTAGTTTGTGAAGCTTGGAGGGGCAAGCAAATAAAAATGTCTTCTAATGTTTTTTTTAATTTCTTTTTAATTTCAAATATATTAAAGGGCATGTCCACCCTTAAAACAAAAAACTGGGAGGTTGTCAGTTATCTGTCTGCAAACCCAATTGCTATCTTTAGCAGTTAATTACATTCATTTGTCCTGACAAAGATATCTGCCTACTCCCTCTGCTTAATGAGCTTTTTATAAGATTGAGCATGTGCAGAGGAGGCAGCAGCTGAAACAGCAGTCAATCATTGGTTGGGATGTCAGTAGTCACAGCCTTGATTGACTGCATGGAGGGAGGGACAAGCTTACCCTTACTTGCTGGGAAAGGAGGCAATAATTATACTTAAATATCTCATTACAAATGCATGTAATAAACTGGTCAAAAGATCCTTGTAGACATTGCCTTTCTATATTGTTGAGTTGTCATTTCTCTAAAAAGAAACTAATAAGATTCAGGTCAAATACAGTATTGACAGGAAATTGTCCAACAGGCCAACTTTCTGTCCAGCGTCATTTCAGACAACTGGCTGCCTCAGAAGACCTCCATTAACTAACTACATACTGTCCTGTCCTCAGTACTGATTTCACCATTATTCTGTGAATATTTTGCTTGGATTGGATGGTAAATTTTTACAACGACTTGTCTTCACATCTTCCTGATCGCAACATTTCTAACAAAGATGCAATGACCAAATGAAGCACTAAACAGCCACAAGACAAATGCAGGTACACTATTCTAGTTCTTAAAGGGGAACTGTGGTCTCCAAACAATTTAAGTTTAAATAAAAGGCCAGTTTCCTACCTTTAAAATGAACCATCAACCACCTCTCTACATGCTCCACAGCCCAAGATATAAAGAAATGACTGACCAGAAAGTTAATGGGTGGGAGGCTGACGTGACATTCCTGAGGCTTCTCCAGCAAAGTGCCGCTGGCGAGCACAGCCTCAGACTCCCTCAGTGTGTGAGGGAGACAGGAAGTCCCTCTCCTCTCTGCTGTGTGAAGTCCTGACAGAGAAGGTAAGGGAATCTACAGCCCTTCTTTTTCACTGTGTGAAAACAGCCTTTTCAGGCAGAGTTCTCACTCAGAGTTTTCTGTACGGGGGGTCTGAGTAACCCACTGCCCCCGCGAGTGGACGGGACTTAGACACCTTTGGGTGGGCAGGGCTTAGGCACCTGCAGGTGGGCGGGCTTAGGCACTCATGAGTGGGCGGAGCTTAGACACCATGGGTGGGCAGGGCTTAAAACACCTGTGGGTGGGCAGGGCCACAGCACCCACGAGAGGACGGGGCCACATGGGGCTGTAAGATAACGGGCCATGGGGGGCCTGCAACTGGAGAGACCATGGGGTCCATGAGTGGGAGGGACCAGGGGGGCTGCAAAGGGGAGGAGGAGACACAGGACAGATTGACTGATAGTTTCAGAGCAGGAAGTGCAGGGGACCTGGTGATGCTGCTGCCATATCACACACAAAAATGTAAATATCTTCGAAACTATGCAAAATAAACAGTGGAAATACAATGCAAAAAATCTCAGGGGAGAAATTCCTATCAATTTACCTCAATTTACCTAAAGTCATTTTTGGAGCACAGTTCCCCTTTAATCTGCATTGTTACCTTTGTCCACCTTTTTCCTAGCAATAAATTGGTTCTGCTTGATAGATAACTTGCTCTTACAGGAATAAAATTATGCAAAATCCACTAGATACATTGCACACACTTGTGTATTTCAGAAATTTAACTTTAAGACCCACTGTACTTGAAGAATGCAGATACTCAATGTGGAGTCACCACTTTGGGCCATCTTGAATTTGTTAACGATATGTTAACATTACAGGATAAAGGACATACCTTTGAAGATTGTAATGTTAACATATTGGCAAAGGAACGTGACTGGTTCAAGAGAGGTGTTAAGGAGGCCATTTATGTGAATATAAAGAAACCAAGCCTAAATAGAGGTGAGGGGGTTCGACACCAAATGTCTGCCATGTACAATGCTGTTTTGACACCTTACTCTGGGCGTTCCTATAACACCTCTTAGCCACTATCCAATCACGCCCTTAACACTTGCCTGTGATATGCTAATTGGGATTTTCCAGGGTACATAATTGCCACATATTCTTGTACAAGTCATTCTGAATTGAGAAAGCCAGTCAGATGACTAGCGAAATGTCTTCAAGAACTAAACTTCAAGTCCAGTTGATCTAATTGAATACAACAGATATTGGAGGTTGTGTACAGACATACATCTATCTAGTCCAACCTTTATACCCTACCAATAATGTCTGTATAACAGTTACATACAGTAGTGCCATAGTATTGGAGGTTGTATAAAGACATACATCCATCTAGTCCAACCTTTATACCCTACCCATAATGTCTGTATAACAGTTGCATAGTAACATAGTATTGGAGGTTGTATAAAGACATACGTCCATCTAGTCCAACCTTTATACCCTACCCATAATGTCTGTATAACAGTTACATAGTAACATAGTATTGGAGGTTGTATAAAGACACATGTCCATCTAGTCCAACCTTTATACCCTACCCATAATGTCTGTATAACAGTTACATTGTAACATAGTATTGGAGGTTGTATAAAGACATACGTCCATCTAGTCCAACCTTTATACCCTACCCATAATGTCTGTGTAACAGTTACATAGTAACAGAGTAACATTCTCTCCCCTCTTAACTGCAGCTAATACCACAATCCGATTGTAATCAACGTTTCAAGACAAACTAAAACTTAATCTATTTTACCTACTGCCCCTGACAGAACTTCTGATGTCACGTGAATGGGAAAGTCTTGGGAATGCTGAAAGGTAAATTCACGGTGTATGGGCAACATAACATTTCTTTGAAGCTGCTGGTATTGTGTTCTAGCCAACCAAATATTAATTTGTCACCGGCCTCACAGAATTAAATACGGCTGACATCACCAGCCTCAATTAACGCATGAAGTACATTTAAATGTGTAGATGTTATTTTTCCTTTAACCCATTTCCCCCTAACATTGACTAATACTCCATATTGACTTGTCACATAACTACAGTATAATTTAGGAGGCTATTATTCATTCAGTGTGAGCAGGAAAAAAGCATACTCTCCATCAGTGAAACTAAAGGACTACTCAAACCTTATAAAAATGGTAAGTATAGATATAATGAATTATTGCATTTATTCATATGGTCTGTAGCTAGATTCTCTCATTCTTGCTTTTATTAATATGTTAACCTTTATTTAGTACATGAAAACCCTTCCAACTAGTTCCTAAACTCTAGTTTCTCCCTATTCCAAAACAATACCTAGACATTTCTATTGACGATATGTATTTCATAAAAATGTTTACCAACTAGAGATATTAGATCTGTTATAGAAATTGCATTTTACTGTTCTTATACTCTCTCTTGCAGATGTCCAATCGCCCTACCCACATATTATTTCTGACAGTGTAGACACGTAGTTAGATAAAAAACATATGATGTGTCGCAGTTCATATATTTTGAAATTGTATATTTCTTACCTGTAGCATTTAAATTTAACTCCTCACAAATTTTTATTTTGTGCAGGTCTTACAGATTTTCTTGCCACACGAGTAATTACCCCTTGTCCCTTACCAAGTTCCCGAACTTGACTTAACATTCCGGCATAAGCTCGATGATACTCTACTCCCTATGCTCCTACATCTCCTAGAGAGCACCTTTACTCCTTCCTTTAGATTTTGTCAACGTTTCGGCTCCCTTGTTAGGGTGAGGCCCCACTTGAACGCGCTACCGCACACACAAGTGCATGCGTTAATACTCGCAATTGCGCGTACATTCCCGGTGCGCAAGAGCGCGTTGTAGTGTGCAGGCAACTCAGATCACCCAATGTTTCGCAATTGAAGTGCATGCTATCACGCAAATAAATGCGGATCACATGAGCTCCAATTAACGGATTGCACACGTAGTAGCACACTAGTGTGGCCACATAAATAGGGCCACGTGGCCACATAAATAGGGCCACACTAGTGTGGGCTTTAAAAAGCCCTTAGGACTGATGGATGTTTTAATAGGATCTTCCTAACATGCTAAAAATCAAGACTATAATCTGTCACAAAATATAAAGAATTATCCTTCTTTTTGCCTGATTTTATGTTCTCAAATAATAAAAAATTGCGCAGTGTTTACGGGAAATATTGCATGTTTTATTGCATATAGTGGCAGAAATAAAAAAATAATTCATATAAAATGCAAGGGCAGGAATAATGTCCTTAACGGGGTCACCAAAGAGTTATTGTCCTTATGTTATGTCTTCTCTTTTTACCAAAAGTTTTCTCTTTCAGATGTTCGCTGGTTAACTGATCAGGCTCTTTAGAGGGGTTGTAGAGGGCTAATCAGGCTATTCTCAAATATTCAATTAAAACTATATGTTGACATTAATTATAACCAAATGACAGATGTGAATAAATCTTAGATACCTCTGCCTTCTAGCCAGCCCGGGGCTTCCTTACTAGCAGATGTTGGATTCTTTAAATAAATGAGGTGTTCCAGTGTAATGTGAACTCATTTTGCCTGATTTATTTATTTATTTTGATAAATTTAAAGGGACGGCAGATACACTTATTGTCTCTTTTTAAATTGGAATTCCGGCTAGATGCTGCCATTTAGAGTCCCATAAATTGCAATTGTGTTATTTATATCAGCTTGCATTTTCTGTTCGCTTGGAGTTAGATTTTCGCAAAAAAGCCATGCAAAGTGGTTAAATAGGGCTGTGGTGGTTAGTTCGCATTGTTTTATTGCATCGACGGATCTCTTTCTTAATTTTTCCTTTTAAGGTCTTTTCAGTCCAGCAAACCTAATAATGTGCTTTGATGCTAGAAATATCTCAGGAGCTAGGAGTTTTAAAACCAAACTTTTCTTCCGTCTTGTCTAGTTGTTAAAAATCTTCTACAGTATTTGATAGGTGAATCAGGTAAACAATGAGTCACAGGTTATAAATAAGTACATGGTATTAGACAACCCATGTGTACTGAGTGCATTTCTCATTTTAATAAATCCCAGCAGCACAAGTACTGTAGTTACGGAGGAAGAAGAGGAAGCGTCAGGAATTAAAGCCCTGAGATGTTCGAAACCCCCAGTTCTGATCGGCTTTTGAATTTTCGGAATACTGAAAAAATTTGCAAATCCAAAAGTCCCTCATAAAAGTCAAAATAAGAAAAAAAAGTTGAAAGTACCAAGTAAAATAGCAAAGCATGGTTACTTACAGTAGATGGCTCAGGCACCTGGAATATGGTCAGGGGAACCCATACAAATCACCAAACAAATTTCCAATTTTTAAGTTTCCGCATGTATATTCGAGGCTATCCTCATTAGTAACCTTGTATATTCAGTAAATTTGGTAACCCTCAAAGTAGATAACCCTTGAAAGTAGCCATGGTAACCCCCAAAAGTAGATTCAGTAACCATGGAAATTAGATAACCCTTGAAAGTAGCCATGGTAACCCCCAAAAGTAGATTCAGTAACCATGGAAAGTAGATAACCCTTGAAAGTAGCCATGGTAACCCCCAAAAGTAGATTCAGTAACCCTGGAAAGTAGATAACCCTCCATTGTAGATTCAGTAACCCTGAAATGTAGATAACCCTCCATTGTAGATTCAGTACCCTGAAATGTAGATAACCCTCCATTGTAGATTCAGTAACCCTGAAATGTAGATAACCCTCCATTGTAGATTCAGTAACCCTGAAATGTAGATAACCCTCCATTGTAGATTCAGTAACCCTGAAATGTAGATAACCCTCCATTGTAGATTAGTAACCCTGAAATGTAGATAACCCTCCATTGTAGATTCAGTACCCTGAAATGTAGATAACCCTCCATTGTAGATTCAGTAACCCTGAAATGTAGATAACCCTCCATTGTATTCAGTACCCTGAAGTAGTAACCCCCATTGTAGATTCGTAACCCTGAAATGTAGATAACCCTCCATTGTAGATTCAGTAACCCTGAAATGTAGATAACCCTCCATTGTAGATTCAGTACACCCTGAAATGTAGATAACTCTCCATTGTAGATTCAGTACCCTGAAATGTAGATACCCCCTCCATTGTAGATTCAGTAACCCTGAAATGTAGATACCCTCCATTGTAGATTCAGTAACCCTGAAATGTAATAACCCTCCATTGTAGATTCAGAACCCTGAAATGTAGATAACCCTCCATTGTCATCATTTGGTCAGTACCCTGAAATGTAGATAACCCTCCATTGTAGATTCAGTAACCCTGAAATGTAGATAACCCTCCATTGTAGATTCAGTAACCCTGAAATGTAGATAACCCCCCATTGTAGATTCAGTAACCCTGAAATGTAGATAACCCTCCATTGTAGATTCATACCCTGAAATGTAGATAACCCCCCATTGTAGATTCAGTAACCCTGAAATGTAGATAACCTTCCAGTGTAGATTCAGTACCCCTGAAAGGTAGATAACCCTCCATTGTAGATTCAGTAACCTGAATGTAGATAACCCTCCTTGTTATTCAGTAACCCTGAAATGTAGATAACCCTCCATTGTAGATTCAGTAACCCTGTGAAATGTAGATAACTCTCCATTGTAGATTCAGTAACCCTGAAATGTAGATAACCTCCATTGTAGATTCAGTAACCCTGAAATGTAGATAACTCTCCTTGAGATTCAGTAACCCTGAAATGTAGATAACCTCCATTGTAGATTCAGTAACCCTGAAATGTAGATACCCCTCCATTGTAGATTCAGTAACCCTGAATGTAGATAACCCTCCATTGTAGATTCAGTACCCCTGAAATGTAGATAACCCCCATTGTAGATTCAGTAACCCTGAAATGTAGATAACCCCCATTGTAGATTCAGTAACCCTGAATGTAGATAACCCTCCATTGTAGATTCAGTAACCCTGAAATGTAGATAACCCTCCATTGAGATTCAGTAACCCTGAAATGTAAGATAACTCTCCATTGTAGATTCAGTAACCCTGAAATGTGAGATAACCCCCATTGTAGATTCAGTAACCCTGAAATGTGATACCCTCTCCATTGTAGATTCAGTAACCCTGAAATGTAGATAACCTCTCATTGTAGATTCAGTAACCTGAATGTAGATAACCCCATTAGATTCAGTAACCCTGAAATGTAGATAACCCTCCATTGTAGATTCAGTAACCCTAAATGTAGATAACCCTCCATTGTAGATTCAGTAACCCTGAAATGTAGATAACCTCCATTGTAGATTCATAACCCTGAAATGTGATAACCTCCATTGTAATTCAGTAACCCTGAAATGTAGATTCACTCTCCATTGTAGATTCAGTAACCCTGAAATGTACATAACTCTCCATTGTAGATTCAGTAACCCTGAAATGTAGATACCCTCCATTGTAGATTCAGTAACCCTGAAATGTAGATAACCCTCCATTGTAGATTCAGTAACCCTGAAATGTAGATACCCTCCATTGTAGATCAGTACCCCTGAATGTAGATAACCCTCCATTGTAGATTCAGTAACCCTGAAATGTAGATAACCCTCCATTGTAGATTCAGTAACCCTGAAATGTAGATAACTCTCCATTGTAGATTCAGTAACCCTGAATGTAGATAACCTCCATTGTAGATTCAGTAACCCTGAAATGTAGATAACCTCCATTGTAAGATTCAGTAACCCTGAAATGTAGATAACCTCCATTGTAGATTCAGTAACCCTGAATGTAGATAACCCTCCATTGTAGATTCAGTAACCCGAATGTAGATAACCCTCCATTGTAGATTCAGTACCCTGAAATGTAGATAACCCTCCATTGTAGATTCAGTAACCCTGAAATGTAGATAACCCTCCATTGTAGATTCAGTAACCCTGAAATGTAGATAACCCTCCATTGTAGATTCAGTAACCCTGAAATGTAGATAACCCTCCATTGTAGATTCAGTAACCCTGAAATGTAGATACCCTCCATTGTAGATTCAGTAACCCTGAAATGTAGATAACCTCCATTGTAGATTCATAACCCTGAAATGTAGATAACCTCCATATTGATAGATTCAGTAACCCTGAAATGTAGATACTCTCCTTGTAGATTCAGTAACCCTGAAATGTGATAACCTCCATTGTAGATTCAGTAACCCTGAAATGTGATAACCTCCATTGTAGATTCAGTAACCCTGAAATGTAGATAACCTCCATTGTAGATTCAGTAACCCTGAAATGTAGATAACCCTCCATTGTAGATTCAGTAACCCTGAAATGTAGATAACCCTCCATTGTAGATTCAGTAACCCTGAATGTAGATAACCCTCCATTGTAGATTCAGTAACCCTGAAATGTAGATAACCCTCCATTGTAGATTCAGTAACCCTGAAATGTATATCCCCTCCATTGTATATTCAGTAACCCGAAATGTAGATAACCCCAATTGTAGATTCAGTAACCCTGAAATGTAGATAACCCTCCATTGTATATTCCAGTAACCCTGAAATGTAGATAACCCTCCATTGTAGATTCAGTAACCCTGAATTAGATAACCCTCCATTGTAGATTCATAACCCTAAATGTAGATAACCTCTCCATTGTAGATTCAGTAACCCTGAAATGTAGATAACCCTCCATTGTAGATTCAGTAACCCTGAAATGTAGATAACCCTCCATTGTAATTCAGTACCCTGAAATGTGATAACCTTCCATTGTAGATTCAGTAACCCTGAAATGTGATAACCCTCCATTGTAGATTCAGTAACCCTGAAATGTAGATAACCCTCCATTGTAGATTCAGTAACCCTGAAATGTAGATAACCTCCATTGTAGATTCAGTAACCCTGAAATGTAATAACCTCTCCATTGTAGATTCAGTAACCCTGAAATGTAGCACAGGTAATATGGCGTTTATAAAGTTTTTACAATTAAAATGAAAAGTACCTGGGGAGGGAGGTAGGATTGGTACTTTCTGCCTCCTAAAATAATTTCTACAAGGAGCAGCAGCATATAGCAGGACTTTCTTTAAAACAGGGAGGCTCAGGGCACTAACCTAGCAGATGAAAACTACAGGCTGCATACAGGATGTATAGTTGTCTTTAAGACGTTTTAACATGTTAGCAAATGTTACCAATTTCAGTGCATTAACCTGACTTTGCTGTGTTGTTTTACCAGAACTGGGTTCTGGCAATAAGTAAATAAATAAAACTAAAATATAAATACATTTTACTGTGTAAAAAACCCCAAAATATTTATTATTATTTTATGTTTATCCCACGTTTTATAGTAAACCTTTAGATGTTGGATGTAAATAATGAAGAAATCTTCTCATTGTTCATTGACGGAACATTAGCATTTGAAAATAGCCAGATTCCCCGTAGGCAAATTACCGGAGTAAGACATTGTGTAATGATTGGTAAGTGGAATGATTACGAGAATTTCCTGCAGGTACCAACACCTCGACGGGAGCAGAATTTAAATGGAATCTATCAGCATAAGTGGAAATGAAAACTTTCATATTGGCAATTACAACAGAGATCAACTTGCTACGGAAACAAGAGGACAACAGCATGATGGCACCGCTGGGATAAATAAATAATCAATCTAAATGCAATGAATGATTCTTAGTATCCTAACCTAGCCACACACAGGCAGATGTTCTTCTCATCAGATTTTCCATTCAGTGCAACAATTCGCTAGAAGGAGGGTATCCTTGAGGCTCCCCTTTCCCCTTGAAGATAGGGTCGGTGGAAAAAACGTAGATATGGCTAGGCCGTTTTTCTGGTCGATATTTTGAGTGATTCAGTAAAATAATCAGATCACTTAAAATACCGATCCCTTGTATGAGCGGCTTTATTTGATTGTGATTTTACATTATGCAGATAGATAGAGAGATGCATAGATAGACAGACAGACAGATAGATAGATAGATAGATAGATAGATAGATAGATAGACAGACAGACAGACAGACAGACAGACAGACAGACAGACAGACAGACAGACAGATAGATAATAGATAGATAGATAGATAGATAGACAGACAGACAGACAGACAGACAGACAGACAGACAGATAGATAGATAGATAGATAGATAGATAGATAGATAGATAGATAGACCAACCAACCGACAGACAGACAGACATACAGGCAGTCAGACAGGCAGACAGACAGACAGGCATACAGGCAGGTAGGTAGGTAGATAGATAGATAGATAAAGAAGAGATAGATAGACACAGACAGACAGACAGACAGACAGACAGACAGACAGACAGACAGACAGACAGATAGATAGATAGATAGATAGATAGATAGATAGATAGATAGATAGACAGACAGACAGACAGATAATAGATAGATAGATAGATAGATAGATAGACGACGGACGGACGGACGGACGGACGGACAGACAGACAGACAGACAGACAGACAGACAGACAGGTAGATAGACAGATAGATAGATGATAGATATAGACAGATAGATGATAGATAGATGATAGATAGATAGAAGAAGAGAGAGAGAGACACAAACATATCACCAAGACTTGTTTAAATACTAATATTTACTCAAAATCAAGCTATTTTCGCATTGAACTTTTGAGGGTTACGGAAACTGATTGCCAATTTGAGGGTTGCTAACGCATATTTTGCCGAACTCGGGGGTTAGCAAACACCACATTCGAGGGTTATGGAGCGCTTAAGTCAAGCTTTATCGGCGAATTTGTGGGTAAGAGCATCTAGGGTTATGGAGCGCTAAAGTCGAGCTTTATCGACAAATTCGAGGGTAAGCGAACGCCACCTTCTAGGGTTATGGAGGGCTAAGTTGAGGGTTACCACCGATAGAGAGTTATCGAAACCGCCATTCTAGGGTTATGGAGCACTAAAGTTGAGGGTTATCACCGAATTAGAGAGTTAGCGAACACCACATTCTAGGGTTCTGGAGCGATTAAGTTGAGGGTTATCACCGAATTAGAGAGTTAGCGAACACCGCATTCTAGGGTTATGGAGCGCTAAGTTGAGGGTATCACGAATTAGAGAGGTAGAGACACTGCATTCTAGGGTTATGGAGCTCTAAGTTGAGGGTTATCACTGAATTAGAGAGTTAGCGAACGCCGATTCTAGGGTTCTGGAGCGATAAGTTGAGGGTTATCACCGAATTAGAGAGTTAGCGAACACCGCATTCTGGGTTATGGAGCGCTAAGTTGAGGGTTATCACCGAAAGAGAGTTAGCGAACGCCGCATTCTAGGGTTATGGAGCGCTAAACTTGAGGGTTATCACCGAATTAGAGAGTTAGCGAACACTGCATTCTAGGGTTATGGAGCTCTAAAGTTGAGGGTTATCACCGAATTAGAGAGTAGCGAATGCGCCTTCTAGGGTTCTGGAGCTATTAAGTTGAGGGTTATCACCGAATTAGAGAGTTAGCAAACACCGCATTCTAGAGTTATGGAGCGCTAAAGTTGAGGGTTATCACTGAATTAGAGAGTTAGTGAACTCCGCATTCTGGTTCTGGAGCACTTAAGTTGAGGGTTATAACCGAATTAGAGAGTTAGCGAACGCCGCATTCTAGGGTTATGGAGCTCTAGTTGAGGGTTGTCACCGAATTAGAGAGTTAGCGAACCCTGCATTCTAGGGTTATGGAGCTCTAAAGTTGAGGGTTATCACTGAATTAGAGAGTTAGCGAACGCCACATTCTAGGGTTCTGGAGCGATTAAGTTGAGGGTTATCACCGAATTAGAGAGTTAGCGATTCGGTGATAACCCTCAACTTAATCGCTCCAGAACCCTAGAATGTGGGGTCGCTTTAACTCTCTAATTCAGTGATAACCCTCAACTTTAGAGCTCCATAACCCTAGAATGCAGGGTTCGCTAACTCTCTAATTCGGTGACAACCCTCAACTATAGAGCTCCATAACCCTAGAATGCGGCGTTCGCTAACTCTCTAATTCGGTTATAACCCTCAACTTAAGTGCTCCAGAACCCCAGAATGCGGAGTTCACTAACTCTCTAATTCAGTGATAACCCTCAACTTTAGCGCTCCATAACTCTAGAATGCGGTGTTTGCTAACTCTCTAATTCGGTGATAACCCTCAACTTAATAGCTCCAGAACCCTAGAAGGCGGCATTCGCTAACTCTCTAATTCGGTGATAACCCTCAACTTTAGAGCTCCATAACCCTAGAATGCAGTGTTCGCTAACTCTCTAATTCGGTGATAACCCTCAAGTTTAGCGCTCCATAACCCTAGAATGCGGCGTTCGCTAACTCTCTAATTCGGTGATAACCCTCAACTTAAGCGCTCCATAACCCTAGAATGCGGTGTTCGCTAACTCTCTAATTCGGTGATAACCCTCAACTTAATCGCTCCAGAACCCTAGAATGCGGCGTTCGCTAACTCTCTAATTCAGTGATAACCTCACTTAAGCGCTCCATAACCCTAAATGCGTTTCGCTCCTCCTTCTAATTCGGTGATAACCCTCAACTTAATCGCTCCAGAACCCTAGAATGTGGTGTTCGCTAACTCTCTAATTCGGTGATAACCCTCAACTTTAGTGCTCCATAACCCTAGAATGCGGTGTTCGATAACTCTCTAATTCGGTGGTAACCCTCAACTTTAGCCCTCCATAACCCTAGAAGGTGGCGTTCGCTTACCCTCGAATTTGTCGATAAAGCTCGACTTTAGCGCTCCATAACCCTAGAATGCTCTTACCCTCAAATTCGCCGATAAAGCTTGACTTAAGCGCTCCATAACCCTCGAATGTGGTGTTTGCTAACCCCCGAGTTCGGCAAAATATGCGTTCAGCAACCCTCAAATTGGCAATCAGTTTCCGTAACCCTCAAAAGTTCAATGCGAAAATAGCTTGATTTTGAGTAAATATTAGTATTTAAACAAGTCTTGGTGATATGTATGTGTTCTCTCTCTCTCTTCTCTATCTATCTATCTATCTATCTATCATCTATCTGTCTATATATCTATCATCTATCTATCTGTCTATCTACCTGTCTGTCTGTCTGTCTGTCTGTCTGTCTGTCCGTCCGTCCGTCCGTCCGTCCGTCGTCTATCTATCTATCTATCTATCTATCTATCTATCTATTATCTGTCTGTCTGTCTGTCTATCTATCTATCTATCTATCTATCTATCTATCTATCTGTCGGTGTCGTCTGTCTGTCTGTCTGTCTGTCTGTCTGTGTCTATCTATCTCTTCTTTATCTATCTATCTATCTACCTACCTACCTGCCTGTATGCCTGTCTGTCTGTCTGCCTGTCTGAATGCTGTATGTTGTCTGTCTGTCGGTTGGTTGGCTATTATCTATCTATCTATTCTATTTCTAATCTTATATCTATCTATCTGTCTTTCTGTCTGTTGTCTGTCTGTCTGTCTGTTGTCTATCATCTTATCTATCTATCTATCTATTTTCTGTCTGTTCTGTCTGTCTGTCTGTCTCTGTCTGTCGTCTGTCTGTCTGTCTCTATCTATCTATCTATCTATCTATCTATCTATCTGTCTGTCTGTCTATCTATGCATCTCTCTATCTATCTGCATAATGTAAAATCACAATCAAATAAAGCCGCTCATACAAGGGATCGGTATTTTAAGTGATCTGATTAATTTTACTGAATCACTCAAAATATCGACCAGAAAAACGGCCTAGCCATATCTACGTTTTTCCACCGACCCTATCTTCAAGGGGAAAGGGGAGCCTCAAGGATACCCTCCACTTCTAGCGAATTGTTGCACTGAATGGAAAATCTGATGAGAAGAACATCTGGCTGTGTGTGGCTAGGTTAGGATACTAAGAATCATTCATTGCATTTAGATTGATTTATTTATTTATCCCAGCAGGTGCCATCATGCTGTTGTCCTCTTGTTTCCGTAGCAAGTTGATCTCTGTTGTAATTGCCAAATATGAAAGTTTTCATTTCCACTTATGCTGATAGATTCCATTTAAATTCTGCTCCGCGTCGAGGTGTTGGTACCTGCAGGAAATTCTCAGTAATCATTAACACTTACCAATCATTACACAGATGTCTTACTCCGGTAATTTGCCATACGGGGGAATCTGGCTATTTTCAAATGCTAATGTTCCGTCAAATGAACAATGAGAAGATTTCTTCATTATTTACATCCAACATTCTAAAGGTTTACTATAAAACGTGGGATAAACATAAAAATAATAATAAATATTTTGGGGTTTTTTACACAGTAAAATGTATTTATATTTTAGTTTTATTTATTTACTTATTGCCAGAACCCAGTTCTGGTAAAAACAACACAGGCAAAGTCAGGTTAATGCACTGAAATTGGTGAAACATTTGCTAACATGTTAAACAGTCTTAAATGACAACTATACATCCTGTAGTGTCAGCCTGTAGTTTTCATCTGCTAGGTTAGTGCCCTGAGCCTCCCTGTTTTAAAGAAAGTCCTGCTATATGCTGCTGCTCCTTGTAGAAATTATTTTAGGAGGCAGAAAGTACCAATCCTACCTCCCTGCCCAGGTACTTTTCATTTTAATTGTAAAAACTTTATACACGCCATATTTCTCCTTTAATCAGTGAATAGGCTTACTAGCAATAGTTATGTTAAAGGGTACCTCAGTTGCTAAAATCACTTTGTTCAATTCAGTTTTATTGAAGAACGGGAGGTAAAGGAGCTGTGTCTTACCTCCCATTTTTAAATAAAACATTTAGGAGCCGGGAACGAAGTTGTAGAACTTACCTGATCGCTCACTCCTCCGCTTCGTCATCTGACATGCTATGCGCATGCTAAGCGCGTAATAAGTCCGTCAATTGCACTTTCCATTTTTTAAAAAAAACTTTCTAACCAGGTTAGAAAATTCACCAAAAATATTTAGCTTTTTTCACCTCCTTATAAATATCTTGACATCTTTCTGGCATGTATATCACAACAAATTCTGGTAAAAAGTATTTTGTCCTATTATCATAAACTTTTCTGCTGTGTGCATTTTGCTGTAACTGGAACAGTAACAGTTAAAAAGCAAGTCTTTTAGTTGTCCTGCCCACACCTGTAGTAGAACAATGGGTATATATGCTGAGTGCAATGGAAGACCGTGGTCGACGGACAGATATCAATAATACGAAAAAACACCGCACACATCAGACTTGAATGCCTATGTATTTAAATGCTTCATACATAGGATACACAACAGTGTAACGTTTCGGTACATGACCTGTACCTTCATCAGACAGCAGATCAACAGTAACAGTTGGTATGTGTGAATTACCTCAGGGTAAGTTCTACTTATATGTATATACAGTAGATTAAAATAAAAATTATTTCAGCCGCTTTTCAGCTGTAAAAAAATTAATCAAAGTCTCCATATCTCCATATAATTTGTTCAAAGAAACAATACTTCATAAAATAAATATCATCCACCATCTCTCCAAACAACTGATCACTAGAGGGTCACACTTCAAAAAACTTGATATTTCAGCATATTCCTATCTAACTGCTTTATCTCTCAGGATTGCAGAAACTCAGGATGAGATGCATGGTCTAGATAGAATAATTGCACTGGGTCAAATAGCATGCACTCAACAGTAGCTAGCTTGCTATACCCTCAAATTCATCGATCCCCTCTCCATAACCCTCGATTGTGGTGTTCTCTAATCCTCAAATTCACCTATAAACCTTGAATATGGCATTTGTTAACCCTCCAATATGGCAATTGGTTTCTGTAACCTCTTGAAAATTCAATGCGGTATGAGGATCAGTCGGCCATACACCGCATGTTTGTATCAGCCCCCTCTACTTTAAGTAAAGGGAGCCTATACTGACCAACGAAAAATTACCGTCATTCCCGATCGATCGGTCATTCGTCGGCACTCTAAACGGTCGGGAAAACCAACACACAAACGATAATAAGTCAATTTTACCTATTATCGTTTATATGTATGGCTACCTTTAGTGACAGTTTATCGGTCCTATTGGGAATATGTTTTTTTTCCCTGGCAACTTTATTAAGTGTTATATTTTTCACTTTGGCAATGCACAACTTCATCCTTTTATAAAATTCAACACTCCTTTAATAAAAATATAGTTAATATGGGTGCCTACAGGTAGCACAGCCCCATTATGGGAGGACGGATAAAAAGGAAAACAAAAGACTATAGGAAGGTGATTGACAATGACTCTAGGATAAGAAAGATAGAAAACCCTGGGCAGTTTTTAAGAGAAACCAAAACCTAAGAGAGATGTTGAGATCACTTGCAATACAGTCCAAGGAACACTCCGGCACACCGGCGTTGGCTGTATGCCAGACAAGTAGATAGGTGCAGTTCCCCTCACCCTCCACTCCAAGGGCCAGAAAGTTCTCTAGCGCAAGAAAGATATGGGGAAGCACATTAATCAGGTGAATTCACAACTATAAATTGTAACAACACATACAACATTTCGGGACACCCTGTCCCTTTCACAAACAGACCTACAAGCAGAACTGTACCCACAGCTACTCAAAACCTAAATTAAACAGACCTGCACCTGCAACTGTTTTTTGATCTGCTGTCTGATGAAAAAAGGGGAGGACAAGGGATGGTTTGTAAATGTTATAAAGTAGCCTATGTTTTTTCTGGGTCATGATGTGTAAATATACCATGTCTCACCCCTCAAACAAACCTGGAATTCACACATTTGCTTGCTTATTATATATATATCTGTCATGATTCATAAACTAATGATCTCGCTTCAATACATATAGAAGGATGTATGTCACACCTTGGATGCCTCTTCCAACCACAAAAGCTTTTAAACCAAAGAGGAAAGAGTACAATGATAAATAATTATGTCATTATCATGGTTAATGGACAATAATAGTTCCATAACCACTTCAATGTTGAGTCTGAACATGGCTGCCATAGAAACAGCAGTTCCATTTCCATGTATGTTGTGATTTTACAGGAGCTGTACCACCAGTGACACAGGGACCTCTCAAATTCACTTTGGTCTCCAGTGTTTGCAGACTCCATTCACTCCATTCTTAACTAATCAGTTATATTATATATCTGGAATCCACCCCATTAAAGAACCAACTGGAAATTATACACTGTGTTTTGTGTTCCCTTAATCTACTGAATAGGACGGGGAACCCAATTTGAGGGTTTTAAACCCCCTACTCCTTACAACAACCTGAAATGGTAGTGCATGTTTAAGTAATAGAGGCAAAAAGTGCTGAATAAAACAGTACATGAGGACCATCAAAGAACATTTGCCCCCATGTTTAAAAAGGGAAACATATGCATTAATAAATAGACTGTTAATAGAAATATTCAGGCTTTTCAATAAAAGTTCTTAATGTTTAAAATGGTGCTAATTTTGCCCTAACCAATCAGATGTTAGCTTTTAAATGTTCAATAAGATCTGATTGGTTGGGGCAAAATTAGCACCATTTTAAACAATAAGAACTTTTATTGAATCTCCCTGTTGGTCTTTCTATGGGTGGACCAAGTTCCAAAGCAAATTCTAACTTATCATTTGTAATGCTAATCATTCAATGGAGACAGACGAAAACATTTAAAAGCCCAACACCATTGCACATGCATACAGTAAAATATTAATGCAATATCGAAGGTGGAATGCAGTGTTATACTTTGTTGGAATATTTTAATCTAATCAAATGGTTAGATTAAAATATTCCAACAAAGTATAACACTGCATTGAACAGGCAAATGGTCAGAGCAGACAGAAGTCAGAATTATATCTAAATTTGAAACCAGAAAAATTGTCTGAGAATGAGATTCAGGAGCCAAAGTCAACAGATAGGTTGGAACTCAGGTCTGGAGAAATAGAAAAGTACAACTTGTGCTGGCCATAAACTTATTAGACATTAGATAGATTCAACATTCTATAGTCAAGCCTTCCTTTTCACAATTACCCTTGTCCTGTCTTATTCGTTTTGCAATTAAATGATTGTGCAAAATGTTTTGGAGGTAGGTTTTACAGTGTATTGTCAGCATAGGATTCTACAAAGATGACCTTACAAATAGTCAAAAATGTATAGGCTCAGGGAAGATATATCTATCACCACCGTGCAGTACCTTGCAACAGCCTCCCTACATGATGATGTGCCTTCAGTCTCACAGCACAGGTAATTCGTTAACAAACTGTCATTAAAAATTATAACATTTTCTGTATGAATATTCTGTTTGATTGAATCTACAGTTCTAAGAGATTTCCTTGTGATCCTTGTGCATGTTAAAACGCAAACTGGTTCAGTAAATCTCTGATCTTGTTGAGTATTCACCCAGCTGTATCCATCTGGCATGTACATTCAACTCTAGAAGTGATGCAGCTGGTACTTGGTGACTCAGTCAATGCAAATGCAAATAGATTTCAAAATGAAGATGTTAATCATGAAGCCATCAGACCAATCAGTCATATTTTTTAGTAAGTAGACAGTTTGATTCCTTTGGTTCCTCTTCCTCTTGGCCAATGTAACTGTTCTTTATAACTTCTGTGTCCGTGTTCAATGGAAAATAAACTTAGCACAACTAAAGCGCAATATTTGATGAAGTAACATTCAGAGTTGTTTAAATGAAGCGGTCACAGCTTTACGTTACCAGTAAATATTTTGGAAATATGTCAGTAGAGAACCACTGATTAGGATTCTTCCTACTGTTTATTTAAAGTCTAATCTGGCATCATTTGAACAAAACTGAAGATCTTCTGCAGTTCTTTTTCTTAGTTTTTTTTATTATTTTTCAAAGATTGATGTGGTTAATTGCAGTTCATCCTGCTTTTGATTTGATTACTGGCATTCTCCTGATTAAGCCGGGCGCATTAAAGCACTGTTAAATGATAACCACAGTTGAAGTGTAGGTGGGTGTGACAAGATGACTAACCCTAATTGGAGATAAAATATGTCTATTATCTTGTGCTATAAATGTACCCAGTTAATTGTGAAATTCAGTGAGCAAGAAGTGATTAACAGAGCTGTGTTAAATACAACAAATATAAATTCAAATTGGAGATGATCAGTTTTAATATCTTGTTTGAATTCAAAGAAAAATGATTTGCTTCTGTTTTGAGGAAAGATAAACCCTACTGTTCAACTCATTGTTGAAAGCTGAATCCTGGTTTTGAAACTAACTTGGCTTTGATTCCGAACTGCCAGTTTCAAAAATCCACAGATCCAATGGAGTCTTCAAAATTTTCCTGCCTCTAAACTTTTTGAAAACAGAAAATGAAAGAGTCGATATACCATTCAAAACTTTAAAAATTCCAATCAAAATTGTCTATCAGAAAATCTAATAAAAAATTGAAAACTGGCTATCGAGAGAATTGGAAATGTCTATCGAGAAAATGAAAATGTCTATTTTGGGAACTTCGATTAGTTATGGGGGAACCTAATCTCTATAGAAAATGTATATTTTCCTAAAATATTGATGTTAGTATTTAGAGATGCTAAATCCAAAGGTCAACAAAAACAATGCCATTGGTATTTCAAAGCATTAAATGTCATCCTTAAATAGCAATGGACAATAGCACAATGTCCAGCATTACTTAATTTCTGCAGTACACAGTTGTGGACTTGTTTTAGCCATCATATAGAAATGGTGACAATTTATTTTTTGGGGGAGGGTGGGGTCTGTAATTTGAAGAGAGTTTCAGAAAGATGTGATGCTTGTCAAAATACAAACTGGTTCAATGAATTGCTGATATTGATTCACTGATCCTAATATCCAACTGCCTGAATCCATCAAGCATGAACATAGAGGACCAGGAAATAATTAGCTAATGCTTGATGACTCGGAAAACTTAAGTCAAATTAAAAGCTTGATTCCCTATAGAAACAAGTATTAACAGAAAAAGAAATAATGACAGACTTTAAAAATATTAAAAACAGTTCAGTAATTTCTTTTATTATTTATTGACTGCATTGGTAAAAATGTTTTTTTTTTTTACTATATATCAACATATGAAGCATTTGCCCATTTCAAGAAGCTTTAAGAGCTCACCAAAAGAAGAATCCCTCCAAAAATCTTCATGCACCTGTGATTGAGCTTCAGAACCCTATTCTCATCTGCATATTATAAACGTTTTTATCGCTATAATAACTTAACAGTTTAAACAATTGCTAACTATTAGACCATATTAAAGCAATTTGTGATATTTGGCTATAATGACAAGCCTAACAGAAATAAAAAAATAAATAAATTTGGACACCAAACTTGTGCATTAGGGTCAAGGTGGTTTAACTTCTTTTAGTTAGTAATTTTTTCTACCACCATTGAGTCACGTCTAAAGCTGGGTACACACATTAGCAATAAAGGACCAATCCTGTCAACAACCTTTGGGTCGGTAATATGTGTTCCGATAATGATGAACGTTTGTCATTAGCATCTAAAAAGGTTGCTTAGGACCTAAAATTTCTATCAACTGCGGTCAACTCTCTGTAGTGTAGTAAAGAGAGTTGGCCACCATCATTAGGGTGTGTGTCAGTTCTGAACAATCTTTCTACCCTTAATATTTCAATAATTAACCATCTGGTCTGTGTGTCCCCACATCTTACAGATTCTGTCTGTCGTCGGCTGTACCCAGCTTTGGATTTTCAAGACCTTTTGAAAATGAAAATATATTTCTAAGAACCAAAAAAATTTCAGTTGTTTTCTACCTTGAACCAGTGACTGTATTCATCATTACAGTTGTGTTTTGGCCCTTTTTGTCACATAGAAGAGGCACAGCTGGGATCATGATATGTGTAATTAATGGTTTTAGTTTGTAGACACCCTGCCCACTTCTCCTCATTATCTTTTAATCATGGAAAATGCAAGTATTTCTCCATATCATCAGATATCACTATTACTGCTATTTTTATGCTGTGCAATTGTTAAATGTTACAAGGGAGCATGTAATCATTTTCAGAAATATATGTAGCCTACTCAGAAAGGCCAAATTAATCTTTTTTTCCCTCTTTCTTAGATTAATGTTAATGTCAAGTATATTTCTTTCCTAAGGAACAATTTTAATGGTGCTGTCGGCTGGTAATCCATGAGTACATCGTTTTCCCCAACATTAACTCAGCAGTCCATTCAGCTGTGACAAGCAAATAGGAACACAGACTAATATCATCTGCATTGATTGGATGTGGAACTAATAAAGATCAAGAATTCTAAGAGATTTGTTTACCCAGCGGTAAAAAATAGAAACTTTAAAAAAAAAAATTGTTGAGGCATATCAACGTTAGTCCTTTTAAACTACTGTATTGTTATGTCATGCTGTTTATTTTTATTTAACACTAAGAATTATTTGTGATGTGCTGTGCATGATTCAATTCCCCTTAGGTTGGAGAATTTTAATTTTAGTGCCTGAGGTCCAAAGAGATTAAGCAAGTTGACCTTGAGCAAATCCCAAGCAGCTTCAGATGAATCTTAACAAAAAGCCCTCATGTTCAAAATGAACAAAGACTTTATGTATTACAATTATTTTCCAAAATATTTTTTCATTTTACACATAATTAAACAAATCCTGTAAAAGAGAAATATGAAATTAAATGAAAACATAATTCATGTATACAGGTAGGATCTACTTTTGAAGGCCAAGAAAAAAAGTTAAATACAAAAACAATAAAGTTAATGTTTTCATTGAATTACAAGGTTATTAAGAAAGGTTCAATCATAACCCCTGAGGTAATTTCTTTAAGAATAACTGTTCTTGTTCTACAAGAAATATTTGCACATGAAAAGAGAATCCAGGATTTTCATGTATTTCCTGTTAAATATTATGTTAACTGTTATGAACACATTTTAAAAAAAATTCCAAAATGCCCTTCAATGTTTGGAAATTCTTAAAATCTCAGTTTAACAAAAGAATGGTAAACATGATCAAGACAAATCTTTACTATTAGATAAACTATACACTGAAGAAGCGTTAATTGCACAGAGATATGATCACTTTCTACTAATATATTAATGGGCCATATAATAAACTCTCTGGTGTATTGTTCACTAATAGGTCACATCAGAGGACTCAAGGACATCCTTTAAGATTGGAAGAAAAGAAGTTTCATCTTTAGGTTTCTTTACAGTGAGAAAGGCGAAACTGTGGAAAGTTCTTCCAGCAGATATGGTAAGGGCAGGTAAATTAGATAGTTTGAATTTAAAAAACAATCGGTATAAATAAATATACAGGGAAATTCAATATTGTAAAGCCCCCTGTTTTAACTTACCGAGATCCCACAATGCAATACACCATTATGTCCGTTATGGCATCCACTAGGTAAGATGCTCTGCTTTGAGCTCCTCTTATGGCCCTTTACAATACAATAAGTTCCATGCTACGAGGTAACAGAATACTTAATTAAAGAGGTATTGTATCGGGAGAGCAGCACTATTTCAAAAAACATTTGGAAATTGCGCTTCCCGTACAACCTCCACTACTATGTTACTATGTAATTGTTAGGCAGGCATTGTGGGTAAAGAATAAATGTTGGACTAGATTGAGGAATGTCTTTATATAACCTCCAATACTATGTTACTATGTAACTGTTAGACAGACATTATGGGTAGGGTATAAAATTGGACTGGATGGACCTATGTCTTTATTCAACCTCCAATACTATGTTACTATGTAACTGTTAGAAAAGCATTGTGGGTAGGGTATAAAGGTTGGACTTTATATATCATGGGATTTCTGCTTCCACAATGAAGTATAAGTTTCAAGAAAAAAAAAATCAACATTACCAGAATGTTGTCATCAAAAGTGGTCATTTTATCACAAAAAACATTTCTGGATGGAATCAGGCCATCTGTAAAAATGCATTTCTCATAGGGATTTAAAAAGTGAATATATTGAGATTTTATGGAAAATCCAGCATTAGAAGATGCAGGTATCTCCGTGTTATCACATTTTCTACCATTTTGCAGGACTGGAAGGGCTAAATCATCTTTAATGACATTGCTTGCTATACTTTCGAAACTCCCAAAAGTGTTCCAATTCTTTAAAATGGATACAGAACGATGCTCGTATTGACCTCTATAACAATTGCGTTTATTTCTCTACAAATCATTTGTCCTCAAATGTTTCTGTTGAAAAAAAAAAAGTCTCGTATAAATTGCTGGAATGCTGTGTTGTCTGCTGAGAACTGAGCACAAAATGGCTGCACTGCACTATTTGGAACTTTATTTATTCTTTGGATTGTCAAAAGTTTTTTTCCACCTAATCATAAAATTCAACGTGGGCTTTTGTGCATTTACAAGATATGCATGGATATTATTATTGTTGTTCCAACCTTTTTTGATTGAGATTTCCATTAATTCCATTAATGTGTCTCCAAAAGATTAAAGCAGATGAAAAATTGATGCAACGTTCAATATGGCTTCCCAGATACAAGAGCACATCACAAGTCCTGCTTACTGTGAGCTTCTCAGAGACTGATGCTGTACAGCTGGGCAAATATGATCCAAATATTTATAATCCTTTTATTTGTTTTTTTTCTGTGCTCTAAGAGGAACTAGTTCTATTATTATTAGGACAAGATGACTTCAATGCAAGCAAGAATGCAGGCAAGAAGCTATTTAAATTACAAGACAAATGGAGAAAATGTACCTATGTTCTACCACCGGTGAATTATATTTCCATGTTTATTTATGTGCATTGGAATGTAGATGAGATCTTTAGCACTATATAGACATCATCAGTATGACAAAATCCCCAGTGCCTTCATCTATAAATTGAGAGGAGCCAACATCTATCATCTGTTATTTGATCACCTTGGACCACTGGCAGATGACAATTCACTAGATCCAGTTTTCTCCTTGTTTATATGTAAATTCACCATTACTGTGGAACTAGCTGACACTCTTGTAACGGGTCATAGACACAGTCCAATAAAAGCGAGTCTATTGCCTGCCACATGGGACAGATTAATCTTGTGGAATACTCATCAACATGGACAACTATAAGAGAGGCTGACTAGGAAGATGAAACATTGTGCCTGTATTGTGTGGTGCCTGTGTATTAGGGGCTCCAATTCTTACACTTTTCAATCTAAAATATTTAACTAAACTCGTGTTTAGATGATAACAGACCAGAAAGCTGTTAATTGAAAGGTGACACTATCCACCCATTTTTTCCCTGACTTGCAGTGCAGAAGTTGCTGGTTAAAATATTAAAAATGACAAGTAAAAAAACAACCCAGCCTTTTATGTAACCACTAATCAGAGTTAGGATAACGTGCCTGTAACACCTAATTACATTGGCAAGATGTCAATATACAAATAATGTTAACAGTAGATGTACACTTATAAACATAATAAAGTTAAGGACAGGTTTATCATATTAACATGTTTTTTTCCCTGATTTACAGCCCAGAAACCACCAATTCTAATGTCTCTTTTGCCTTTTTATGTAATCGATAATCAAAAATGTACAGACAGCCCTACAGTTACTGCCCCTTCTATAGGTCAGTGATCCCAGACATGCTCAGTGTCATTTAATCAGGGAGAAAGAGAGAAATTCCCCAATCAGTTATTTTGTATATCTCTGAACTGACGACTTAGGTTCATCCAGACGTCTAATTTGTTGACAGACCCCCGAACACCGAGCGTTTCAGCCAATAAACACATTTGTGTATGCATTTGGTGGGGGGTCATTGTTGATCAATGAACGATCCATGACCGTGACACATGTTCGACTTTTTGGCTGAACGCCCTCTCGTCACGCCTGTGACATGTGTGCTGAGCGGTCTGTCAACCAAATTGGACGTCTTGATGAAGCTTTACTGTAATGAAAGGTTTTATTTAATTTAGACATGTATATCTTTGTTAAGGAATAACGCAAAAAAAAAAGGTGATGCATTACTTAAAGGGTAACTATGGTCTCTATACAAGTCTCCTCTATTGAAAGACTTTCTCTGGATCTTAAGTTATAGGAACTGTAGATAAGGGTAGCAGCAGGCAGCACACGAGGAACTTAAAACATCCGAATTTTATTTCTTCAAGTTATAAACAATTCACAATGCCATAACACGCATGGTTAACCACTATATTAAAGGAACTGTAAACTCCCCTAAACCCCTAAAAAGAACTAAGTGCCATTCGTTTCTATTATTCACAGGGAGGTGAGAACGCTTGTAACTGTTATACAGACATTATGGGTAGGGTATAAAGGTTGGACTATATGGACGTATGTCTTTATACAACCTCCAATACTATGTTACTATGTAACTGTTATACAGACATTATGGGTAGGGTATAAAGGTTGGACTATATGGACGTATGTCTTTATACAACCTCCAATACTATGTTATTATGTAACTGTTATACAGACATTATGGGTAGGGTATAAAGGTTGGACTAGATGGATGTATGTCTTTATACAACCTCCAATACTATGTTACTATGTAACTGTTATACAGACATTATGGGTAGGGTATAAAGGTTGGACTAGATGGATGTATGGCTTTATACAAAATCCAATATTATGTTACTATTAGATAAAAGTTCTTGTAAAGCCTTTAGTAAGTGTATCAGACTGCAGGTGTTTCTATGAGCATGTAAATGCCAATTAATCATCTATGAAATCTCTTTTTTTTTTCCTTCAATTTGTTAACTGGATCAACAGTTAGGCAGCAAATGGGGGTATTGCTGAGTAGGTTGGACTAGATGGGCATATGTCTTTATTCAAATTGAAATATTAAGAAACAAAATGAATTGACATTTGTCTCATAACTCATATATTATATTACTATACTAAGAAACAAAATGGTGCTATTGTTTTTCAGACTGTTGCACTTAATTCTCTGTTTGGAAACCCTGAACATGTTTCTTTTTGAATCCCATGTCAAACTATGCATTTTAAAAAGTCGACATCCTGTAAAGATATAAATATCCGCAGTTTCTCCCACAGTGAATCATCATCTCAAACAAACTAGCTCTACCCGAAACAGCCATTAAGTATAGAGTCTTTGGAAAGGATCCTCTTTGTTTTGTAAGGCTTTTCTATTGTCGTCAAGCCTATTTCTATCTGCTTTTGAAGTCGTATCTACCTTCAAAGCCACTTAATGAAGGAATAGTCCCTAGTACATCAGAAGAATGAATAGCGCAGAAAATAATGAGGCAATATTTGTACTTTTTTTTTTTTTTTTACTTCTTAAATCAAAGGAAAATTTGAAAGTATCAATAAATGGCACCCTGGGAAACTGAACCTTATTAATAGTAAAGTGCTGCCATGCTGAATCAATTAGCGTCCTATTCCTGCTTGGTTTGAGAGAAAGGTAATAGCGTGAAGCGCTTACCACTGAGAATCTTATATGTGCATCATGTGTTATGTAATCCTTTTGAAAGCAAATCCTCGTGATTAAAATTAATAAAAACATTATCGGTGTATTATGGTCTCTGCGTTATAAATGCATTTGATTTACATTAAAGCAGAACAAATAAACAGCGGTTTAACCGACTTCAGAAAGTTTATTACCAGGATAATATTTACAGGGCTATGTACCGAGAGCTGCTATCGCAAAGTTACGTCTTAAACTTCCGTTAATGTGTTAATGGGGGACTTCACAAGTAGTGCAGTACTCTTTTTAAGTTTGCGCGTCTAGACAACGCAAACAATGTATCAAATGTTTAGATAAAAAAAACAGGGAGCTTTGATAAAAGTTCTTATCGGTAAAAACGGTGCTAATTTTGCCCCAACCCATCAGATATTATATAACATTTAAAAAGCAACATCTGATTGGTTGGGGCAAAATTAGCACCATTTTTAATGATAGGAACTTTTATTGAATCTTCCTGTAAATGCTTTAAATTCTTTACGCTACCCAAAGGATGGTCTAAAAGGGACGTTAAAGGGAAAATCGCCTTATGATTCTAATTTAACACCGCTGTGAAATGTTAGCATGCTACATTTAAAAATTACATACGTTCCTATGTGGCAATGTTTTACAACCCATTATGATACATTCAAAGAACATATCTGCATCCTCATACAGATATTTGTGCCTTTAATTTCATGTAAATAAACAGTAGAAAATGATGGAGGAAAAAAAGCTGCAATGTATCAAATCACACGCAACTGTAGTATTAAAAATAATGTTAAGAGTTTAGAATGACTTGACGTAAACCCTTATGTAATATCTATAGGAAACGCTTTATTGAATACGAGCATTTGACGTTAAAGGGCATGTCCACCCCCAAAACTATAATCCCCCCCACTACTGGCCCCATTGTGTAGTGTAGTTTAATCCTTACCTTACATCCCAGCTCCATCTGGTTCTCCTGTAATCCCCCCCCAAAGTCCCAAAAACTGCCCACCAGGAGGCTAGCAGAGTCCATATAGGACTCTGCCTCCTACCTGGCCTCCGGGAGAAGTTTGGCATGCGTACTGCAGCCCTTCTCCCCCTCCCTCCCCCCCCCGCGGGGGGAAAAAAGGGAAACAAGGGGTAGAGTCCGCAACAGCTACTGCGTCTGTGGTTAATGTTTATGCTGATGGCGTCTGAGGGGTCATGCTAGGGAAAGTCGCATAAGAGAGGGGAACTGCCGGGATAAGGGGCCCGGTGGAATTAAAGGTCGAGGACCGTGTTGGCTAAAAGGGGGGGTAGGAAAGGAGGGAGGAAATTACGATAAAAAAGGGTAAGGCTGAGGGGGTCGTAAAAAGGAGGGAAAAGTGGGGGGGAAATAGCTTACTGGGGGGGGGGAGAAAAGGGGAAAGAAGGGGGGGGGCTAAAGGAAAGGGGGGGGGAGGGGGGGGGCACGGGAAGTGTGTGTCGGCGCGGAATAGGTGGAAACAGGCGGTTAAGTGAATAAAATGTAAAAAACATGGCTCTATAAAAAGCAGATGGAGTGCGACCTGCATGGGCCTGCTGTAACCAATGCGCTGTTCTACGAACCTTACCATTTCACCTACTTTCCCTTGCACGAGCATACTCTGAGGGAGAGTAGCCAATGGGGTGAGGGGTATGTCCAGTGGGGCCAGCCTTCCTGGCTCTTCAACAATGGTGGCAAACTGCAGTGTGCCTGCTGTAACTCAATCTGCTGTTCCTACAGAAGCCTTACCCTTTCACCTACTTTCCCCTTGCTCGAAGCATATCTGAGGGAGAGTAGCCAATGGGGTGAGGGTATGTCCAGTGGGGCCAAGCCTGCCTGGCTCTTCAACAATGGCGGCAAACTGCAGTGGCCCTGCTGTAACTCAATGCTGCTGTTCCTACGAAGCAGTACCCTTTCACTGCTTTCCCTGCACGTGCATACCTTGAGGGAGAGTAGCCAATGGGGTGAGGGGTATGTCCAGTGGGGGCAAGCTTGCCTGGCTCTTCACAAATGGTGGCAAACTGCAGTGTGCCTGCTGTAACTCAATGCTGCTGTTCCTACGAAGCCTTACCCTTTCACCCTACTTTCCCTTGCACGAAGCATACTCTGAGGGAGAGTAGCCAATGGGGTGAGGGGTATGTCCAGTGGGGCTAAGCCTGCCTGGCCCCACAACAATGGTGGCAACTGCAGTGGACATTATGTAACCCAGTACCCCTCGCCTTCTTTGCCTTGTTGTGTGCAAACTATATATGGGGGAATGTGGCCAATGTGGGTGTGTAATGGCATTAATGGTAAGGTATATACAATATAGTACCAGACATATAGCTAGCTAAATAGATAGTGTATTGTAATTTTTCAAATAAAAATTGATTAGGAATCTATCTGAATAATCTGATATATCGAAAATAAAGCCCAAAACTTTTTTTTTTTGCAGAACTGTTTTATATATATATATATATATGAATTTTTTTTTTTTTTAACTATTTACAAAAAATAACAAAAAAAAAAAAAGGGGGGTTACTGGGTGTGCCCTCCTCTCCAGTCTGGTCAGCGGCGGTCCAGGCGGCGGTCCAGGCGCCGCCCCATGTGGCGCATCTCCCGCCGCATGCTCTGTAGTTCTATGGAGGAAGATATTGAGAGAATTGTGGTGAAGATGTTCGAGCACATTTCCTAAGCACCATGCGGTAGATGCAATTTTGCACCAGATAACTACTTACACATACATGGTACTGCAATGCTATAATGTTGCGGTATGTCATAAAAAGGAAAGCTCAGTATAAGATATCATTATTTCTAAAATTCTTAGTTTATATTATGCATACCTAGTTATGGTAACAGTGATTTCTACTGATTGGCTGTTGGATGGGTTACACATGCTTAGATCTCTACTGACCAACTGATCAACCCAGGGACTGGGTCAAGGGCTGACCATACAGTCTCTATTAGGGGTCCTGCAAATGTCATTATTTCCGTTGCATTTATTTATACACAGACACAATGCTGATTGCTGAATGGGCAGATTAAGGTCATTGGGATGGATAAATGCTGCTCTTTTTTCCTTAAAAGTATATATATTATCACTGAACTTCCACTTAAAGCGATATTATTGCATCATGGGGATCACTGATAAACAGCAGTAGGTAATGCTGGCATAAAACATTACGTTTATTGCTAATTGTATCAGAACATTCTTGGTTTTGTATCACTAGGACTGTGCTACATACAAAATTTTTTGGAAGTGGTGCAGCCCCCATAAAAGCATTGTCAAACCCACAGTACCCAATGTTGCTCATGTAGCGTGGATTTTACACTGGGAAAATACAGATATTAATAGTCTTGTATATAACATTCATTAACGTTGCATATGATTTACTTACGATTCTCAGCATGGCCGCCAGAGTGACTGGAAGGCAGGAGGTGCTGGAGGGGCGGGAGAGGGTGGAGGGCCTGGAGGGGCTGGAGAGGGTGGAGGGGGTGGGAGAGGGTGGAGGGCCTGTAGAGGCTGGTCCTGCTTCTAGAAAAAAATGTTTTATTTCAACAATCACCGTCCAATCCATTAGTAATATATACATGTATAATTTCCTAAAAGGCTATGTAGTGAACATTTCTTGGATAATTTTGACGTTTGGACCGAATTTCGTGACTTAAGCTCAAAAACTGAGGGACAGATACAGCCCAAACAATGGGGAGTCGGGGACAATAAATGGATGAGAAATGAGAAGCTCTCTCTCTCAAGCCAAATTAATAGATTTGTTTCCTTTTTATTTTCGTCGAAAATTTTTACAGTGAAATAATAAAATTCACTTAATTATCAATTAATTTCACACTAATTATTTGCTGACAATCAGGTCAAATAAAGATAAAAAAATGCTTAGGATGCTACGTGTCTGGCTGGTGCCAGGTTGCCTCCACTTCGGGCGGTGGACTGTCGGGGGGGGCGATGGTGAGCCCGGAGGTGGCAAGGGACTGCCCGGAGGGGGCAATGGGCTGAGGGCTAGTTTGTGGTAGTGCTAAAAAAAAAAAAGGAAATTTTATTTACCTCTCACTGTCATTAATGTTCAAATACTTTACTAAACACTTCTCCGGAGAAGTTGTCAAATATGCAAACATTTGGATAAAGGGCTTGGACATATCAACATGTTAAAAAGCACACAATAGTGTGGCACAATTAATGTGATCCTCAATTTTTGCACAATTATGCTATCGTACTGCACTCGCATGGCAATACACATGAGCCACCGGAAACACGCTCTTTATGCTTGTTTCTGGAGGGCTCGTGTGCGCTGTAATGTGGCCTTGGACAAATGAAAGATTTAGAAAAATGTTTTTTTTTCAATAGGCTGCACTTACATTCTTCCTCTGGCGGGGACGGGTGTGGGGGTGGGGTATCCGAGGAAGATTCCCTGCAAATTAAAATAAAAAAATACATAATGAATGATATATCTAAAGGAAAAATTTAATTATATACTTTGAATTCTGCTTGAAAATACAGATTAAATAAGGCAATATGTTATAGTTTCTTTAAAAGTCAATCACATTTCTATGGCAATGATTTCATACCTTATTCTGCTAAGTACTTATATTTTTATTGCGTGTATTGTAGCCACGGAAAGGAAAAGTTGGTTGGGTGTAGGGAGCATCAGTAGCTGTGTGTACTTGTATCTGTATAGATTTTGTGGGTAACACAACATTTTTAATTTTGGAGTGTAAAAATCAATTTTTAATAATTGATCAACATTTTATTTTTGACTTTACTTTCCCTTCAAATAGGGCTGCCATGTAACTAAAAGGGTGGGTCAGTAAATGTGTTTAAACTGTGTCTATGTGGGGTATCAGTAAGCATTTATAAGATAAAAAGAAATCAATTTGTATGATCGATTTCATTTTAACTTTACTTAGCCTTTAAATAGGGCTGCCATGGAAATGGAAGGGTGGGCCACCAATGTGTTTTACCTGTGTGTCTATGTGTGGGTATCATTTTGAATTTATAGGTGTTATGTTAATAAAGTCACTTTTCAGTGATTTATTTTTTGACTTTACTTACCCTTTAAATAGGGCTAATATTGATAATATAAGATAATAATAATGTATAATAACCAGTGAATGAGAAATACAAAGAACTTGGATCTCTCTCTCTCTCAAGCCAAATTTAAGGATTATTGATGTTTTTAAAAACATATATTATAATATGTTTTTGTCAGAAGTGAATTAAAATATTTACTACGTATTATAATACAGTAATAATATAAAAGTATACTTGCCTTCTATCATTTGCCGTACGGCAGCCACTATTGAGGCCTCTGCCTCTTGAGGTCAGACCACTGTCTCTGGAGGGTAGAGACAGTGGTCTGATATCCAAACGGCGCAGATCCGGCGCTGTAGCCCCTCATTATTCTGCGCCTCGGCCGCACATGATGGTGCCAGGGGAGAACTCATCTACCCCCCTGAGCAGCAGGTAGTTCAAGGCGTATAGTTGCCTTGCAGCACTGGACTTTTTGATAGGCAGGAAGTTCCGGTTCCTCGTTTTTACGTGAATCCTCGTTTTTACGGAGATCCGCGGGTTTACGGAAATCCTCGTTTTTACGGAAATCCTCGTATTTTCGAAAAAATAACGTTTTTACATTTCACACTAGAGGACTGTAATTTTTAGGTATTGTAGGCATTGATACGTGTTTCTAAGGACATTACCCAGTCCCTGAGTGATTAAGTGTACATTACCAAGGCTATTTAGACCACTGTTAATGTGGATTTTGCCGAACTTTCATTTTAATACTTTGTTTAACGTCGTGCTCGCGCGGACCGGATTTTTCGAAGTCGGACATCTCTATTTACTAGTAACTGTTACAGACATTATGGGTAGGGTATAAGGTTGACTAGATGGACGTATATCTTTATACAACCTCCAATACTATGTACTATGTAACTGTTAACAGACATTATGGGTAGGGTATAAAGGTTGGACTAGTTGGACGTGTGTCTTTATACAACCTCCAATACTATGTTACTATGTAACTGTTATACAGACATTATGGGTAGGGTATAAAGGTTGGACTAGATGGACGTATGTCTTTATACAACCTCCAATACTATGTTACTATGTAACTGTTATACAGACATTAGGGGTAGGGTATAAAGGTTGGACTAGATGGACGTATGTCTTTATACAACCTCCAATACTATGTTACTATGTAACTGTTATACAGACATTATGGGTAGGTATAAGGTTGGACTAGATGGACGTACGGTATGTTTTTATACAACCTCAATTACTATGTTACTATATAAATATGCTACATGTTTATTTATGAGTTAACATATTACATTTTTTCTGATTACTATTATTATTATTATGGTTTTTAGCCACTGTTTTATTTATTAATATTGGGTTTCTTATTTTTCTGATGGCAGACAGGGTCAGACCCCCGGTTGCTATTTTCAGTACTGGTTTCGATTGATTTGTCTTTCTGAACTTAGCAGGTCACAGGTTAAAAATAGTAAAGATAAATAAACAATCCAGACAAACTATGGTACTGCAGTTTGTTACATTTTACACAAATTGAATTTTATCTGTAAATGCAACAATAACAAACAGAAGGCACATTGGTGTCACTTCCCTTGGCCATCAGCAAAAAAATAAGGCCTCATCATCATGACGTAACTAGGAATTATGGGGCCCCCAACAAAACTATGATGGGGCCTATGTCCATGCTTTACCACAGTGCTTTTCTGGGAGAAAGTTATATCTGTAATGGAAAAATAAGAGGTTTCTCCCTTACTCAGCGTACTGAACTGCTACCTTTTCTTTTGTCAAAGATGTTTTTGTCTTTTAGCCTGCAGTTCATTTTAACAACACTTAAAAACAAAGAAAAAAGAACAAGAACTGCGATCATTGGATCGTTCTACCATAGCCATTAAGTATTGACAAGCTTACCAAGAGTGCTAGTTATGTGCATTTTATTCCACTTTGCCTTTTACAGTGACTGACCGTTAATTGCCTGCCTTATTTTTACATACATTTCTATATAACACATGCACGCTGCAATGGAAAGATATTTTACACGTTAGCCTTTGTATCTTTCGATACCCTAGGAATAGATAAGCTCTCTTATTTGTTACACAGGAAGGCTTAAATAAATTACCACCTAAAGGTGGCCACAAATTTTCAATATGCTCCCAGTGCAGCCAATCAGAAATGTGTTTACATTATTGAGGTGATGTCTTTAAAGAAAGTTAATTTCTAATTGGTTAGCAGGTTCAAACAATGTTTATTATCCTGTATGTTTTAATGACTATAGGCAAATGTAAAAACCAACAAACCTTCTACTGAGAACCAGTATAGTAAGATTGTGTGAACTTAAAGGTATGTCACCCTTGAATACATTTTTGCTATAACAATCCCCCTGTCCCCCCAGCCCCAACCGCTATATTTATTTTATTAGAAAGTTCCCCAAACTTTACTTACCTCCCCTATTTCCTCCGCCGCGAGAAAATGCAAGCAGAGGGGCGGAACCGCAGTCGCGTCTGTGATTGGCTGAGCAGCAGCCAATCACGGAGGCGGCTGCCGGTCATTCATGCGGCAGAGGAAAGAGGGGAGGTAAGTAATGTTTGGGCTCTTTCTAATAAAATAACATAGCAGTTGGGGCTGGGGGGACAGGGGATTATTATAGCAAAAGGTTTTACACTAGGGGGAGGGAATCCTAATAGGGAGGGAGAGGGACTGTCCTGCCTAAACAAGGCATATCCTTCTATATTTACAGCCCAGTCTTGAGAACTGTTCATCCACGTTTCTGCTATACCTATTACATCATACTTTTCATTCAATGCCATCATTTCCAATTCACCCATTTTGTCAGCCAGGCTTCTCGCATTTGCAAACATACATTTTAGATTATGATCCTGTAATTTATTCATACACTTTGATACACATTCCTCCCTATCCCCTATGCTAGCCCCACCCCCCTTTCCGCCCACCACTGGCCTATCTACACCCTGCTTTCCTCCTGGATTCAAAGTGATCTGATTGTATGCTGGGTTTGCTACACTAATGATGATCCTTTCCCTGCTTTTGAAATGAAGTTATTGAATTTCTTTTTTTCTTACATTTACTTGCTTCAATACAGTTCACAGGAAAATTGGTCCAAATTACCTGTCAGTTTCCTTGACATTTCTGTGTGTAGGAACGATGGTGTTGTGATGGACTGATTTTATTCACTATCACTGTAAAAGTAATTTTTTTCCTATTCATAAAAAGAGAAAAAGAGGTTGTCAGAGGAGAGACAGGACTATACAAGCTATGCCCAAGGAAAGAAATGAATAAATTAATAAGGACTTACAAAGGAATGTTCTTCCAAATAATTAGCAAATAGATATTGGAATTAAACTGTCAACCTTTTCTAAAACCTATTATGTGCTTACAACAGGTTTTAGCAATCACCTTTGAAAAATAATGGACTATTCAGTAGATATAGTTAGCTAGTCAGATAGACAGATATATTCTCCTCTTGGGTGGATGTTGAAAATAAGTTCCTATAATGTCTTAACTAACCTGGAGACTTTATAAAGGTTCGTTAACTTTTCGTGGCCGTTTTTCCCGCCATTTTCTGCGATTTATAAATGGACGGTAAACGGCCGCTAAAAGTTAACGAAGCGTTAACTTTTCGCGGCTATGTGAACAGTTACAGCCACTTCTATTTATAAAGCAGCAGTAACTGTTACGCACCGCTAATCTCAGACGTATTACTTCGCCACCTTGAAGGTGGCAAAACTAGCCGACATCCCCCCCAATCAGATTTCGGAAAATCTGATTGGTTAATGTAAAGCATGTAAACCAAAAAATTTAAAAAAATTGACCAGTCAGGAACGGATTAGGGTTTTCTGGAAACCTATATAAAGAGGTGCACTCCGCCGCGGAACTCAGATGCCATCGCAGTAGATGGCTGAAGAAAGAAGCGTCTGGCAACATCGGCTCCGCTGTGGCCGGCAGTGCCAGCGGGTTCACTGGCGGCCGCGGTGAGCCTGCCTGGCATTGGCGACCTCAGTGGGGTTGGTGTCACCAGCCCGAAGATGTCGCGACGGATCTAGACGCCGGCAACTGCGGCCTCGTTGAGGTCGGCGGCAACAGCCGGGGGTACCCCTGGTGGCCGCAGGGGTACCTCTCGGGGGTCGGCAGCCTCAGTGGAGCTGGTGTCGACAGGACTGGAAGAAAGAAGACGCCGCCCAAGGGCTCTTTTAAGAGTCGCTCACTGGGAGTCCCGGTTCGAGCTGCGGGACCCCGCCAAAGGCACTTGTCAGTGCCACAAGGGCCCCAAAGGGCCCTTCACAGGGCACCCGCTGGAGGGTGCCTCCACCCCTCCCAGTGGGCCCTTCCCTTCCCCTACCCACCAGTGGCTGGGGAGGGGGTGTGCGGCGGGTGGTCGCGACCACCTGCTGCGGCCCCTTCCCAGCAACCCCTCCTAGTCTCCCACTCTGTATCTTCGCCATGAGCGGGGATGGGGTTGGGAGGGGCTGCTGGGAAGCGGCAGGTGGTTGCCACCACCATGGGGGTCGAGGGCGGGGAGTGGAGGCGCCGGGAAGGGATTTTAAGTCCCTTTGCGGCGATATTGTACTTAGCGCAATGCGCTAAGTGCAGTATCACCGCGAAGGGACTTAAATATCTGTTGTATTCAATTAGATCAACTGGACTTGAAATGAAAACTACATTTCAAGTCCAGTTGATCTAATTGAATACAACAGATATACCATGACCTGGATGAATGAGAACCTTCACAAGAAGGGACTTAAAATTACTGCAGGACATCGCGGCCGTGATACATATTGCGGCAATGGCGCTCGCCATTATAAATACGGTGATAGCACTATTTTTGCGGCCGTGATGTGCGGCGGTAATTTTTGGGCGCTATTTTCGCCCAATATATAATAGCATGGTTTGTACAATTCATAGTAAAGAAGGCAGATTTTTATTGTTATTTGGAATTATTATCTTTACTAAATATTATTATTATTATTATTATTGATTTATATAGCTCCAACATCTTCCGTAGCACTTTACAATTACTTAAAGGGTAATACATAGTCCTACATATTACATACACAGGTAGTACATTATATAAGTAAACAGAGTGATGAGTTTCTTACAGCAATACCATGATACAATAAGAGAGTTTACCTAAGAGTTTACAGTCTAGAGGAAATGGTGGTGGTGAATGATGGACAGATGGAGTTCCAGAGCAGAGGGACAGCACAAGCAAAGTCCTGGATGCAGGCATGGGAAGAGGTGACAAGAGTAGATGAGAGGAGGATATTGTTTGCGGAGCGGAGGTTGTGTCTGGAACGGTGTTGGTGGATCAGCTCTGAGATATATGGAGGGGCTGTGTTGGATAGTGCTTTATAGGATAAGGTAAGCAGCTTGAACTGGATCCTTTGCATGATGGGCAACCAGTGTAGGGACTGACATAGAGGAGAGGCATTCGAGAAATTAATGGGCCGGGCAGCGGAGTTGAGGATGGATTGAAGTGGTGCCAGGCGGTTGTTTGTTAAACTACACAGGAGTGTGTTGCAGTAGTCTACCCAGGATATGATTAGGGCATGGACTAGGATTTTTGTAGCTTCATTCAAGAGAAAGGGTTGATTGCGGAGATTTTTGAGTTGGAGCTGACAGGAGTTGGCAAGCAAATTGACATGGGGTTTGAAAGAATGATCAGAGTCTAGCATTATTCCCAGGCAGCTGATATGAGGAGATGGGGATATAGGTGTGTTGATATTAATAGTAAGACTAGTTAGGGGAACAGATTATGAGGGTAGGAAAAGGACAAGTTCAGTCTTGTCCATGTTGAGTTTGAGGATGCGGGAGGACATAAAGGCAAAGATGGCAGTAAGGCAGTCAGGGACCTGGGATATCAGTGTAGGGAGATCTGGGGGCAGAGATATAAATTTGGGTATCATCCGCATACAGGTGATACTGGAATCCATAGGAACTAATAAGATGTCCAAGGCCATAGGTGTAGATGGAGAAAGGAGGAGGACAGAGTACTGAGCCTTGTGCGACCCCCACAGGGAGGGGGCAAGGGGTGGAGCTAATTTCAGAGTGAAAAACACTAAAGGTCCGACCAGAGAGATAGGAGGATAGCGCAGTGTCCTGGATACCCAAGGAGACTAGGATCTGAAGAAGTAGAGGTTGATCAACAGTTTCAAAAGCAGAGGACAGATCAAGAAGAATGAGCAAAGAGTAGCGACTTTTAAATTTAGCACTAAGTAGATCACTTTATTGAGGGCAGTTTCTGTTAAGTGGTTAGGGCGGAAGCCTGACTGGAGGTGGTAAAAGAGAGAGTAGCACACAGATGACTGACCAGGTCAGCATAGACATGTCTTTCAAGTAGTTTGGAAGCAAAAGGGAGAAGGGAGATGGGCCGGTAGCTAGAAAGAGCAGAGGGAGGGAGGGTTTTTAAGTATAGGGGATAGCATGGCATGTTTAAATATAGAGGGAAAAATACCAGTGATAGGGACAAGATAAAGAGAGAGGTTAAGGCTGGTATGAAGGGGGGAATAAGATGAGAGGGAATGGGGTCAAGGGGCAGGTGGTGAGACGTGTCCTGGATAGGAGAGATACGATTCCCTGTTCTGTAATAGTGGTGAAGCTCGATCGGGTATAATGATAGTGAAGTGGTAGAGGCAAGGTTGTTAGGGGTGAAAAATGAAGGGAGGTTAGCCGGTGCAGTGGTAGGAGCTGTAAGCTGTAAGGAGGAGCTAGGGTGTACGGGAAAACCATTTTGGATGTTTTTGATTTTTTCTGTGAAATATGAGGCTATTTCATCAGCCAAGATGTAGGCGGAGGAGGTGGCAAATACAGCAGGGAGTTGAATACTTTAAAGAGATGTTTGGGGTTATGGGATTGTGTGGATATGAGTGAAGAGCACTCACTTCCCTTTAAGCACATGAAACCACTCTGGTGGTATTGAGAATTACTGGTATTAATACATATATTGGTATGGTACAAAGGTAGGACTAGATGTAAGTATGTCTTTATATAAACTCCAATAATATGTTACTATGTAACTATTAGACAGACATTATGTGTAGGGAATAAAGGTTGGACTAGATGGACGTATGTCTTTATACAACCTCCAATACTGTTACTATGTAACTGTTATACAGACATTATGGGTAGAGTATAAAGGTTGAACTAGATGGATGTATGTCTTTATACAACCTCCAATACTATGTTACTATGTAACTGTTAGACAGACATTATGGGTAGAGTATAAAGGTTGAACTAGATTTACCTATTTCTTTATAAAACCTCCAATACTATGTTACTATGTAACTGTTAGACAGACATTATGGGTAGGGTATAAAGGTTGGACTAGATTGACATATGTCTTTATACAATCTCCAATACTATGTTACTATGTAACTTTTTTTTTTTTTTGAAAATTTTCGAAAATACGAGTATCTCCGTAATTACGAGGGACCCGGAAAACCCGAAGATCCTCGTAATTACGTGGATTCTCGTAATTACGAGAATTTTCGTAAAAATGAGAAATTCTTGTAAATTTTTGGGGATTATTTTCAAGACGGAGCAAGCTACATGACCCAAATTAGCCAATGGCAGCTAACATGATTATTGCCAGCCCCCTGGGTATAAAAGGCTGCCTTACAGGCGACATTTTGTCAGTGTGTTGGAGTGTGTTTAGTGGAGACCTGACAGTGTAGGAGTTGGAGAGAGATTTTTGCGCTTTTTGAGCTTTTTGACCTTTCTGTATGTGGATGTCAGTGTGGTGGTTTAGCACTTGTTGTTACCCACCCCTGACGGCCAGGGGCGGTATGTGTCATTTACCGCCCAATGGGTCACTCTGCTAGCCGGCAGAGACGCGGCACGGAGCGCAAGTGGGGAGATGGTGGTACCACCACGCATTGGTGATATGCCAGTCTCCATCCCCCCCTCCTCATCCGGTGAGCCCTCTTCCCGGACAGCTCCGTGCCCCCCCAGAGCCTATGCTTGTGCCAGGCGAGACGGTGCCATGCAGTGTTGCAGCTTGTGTGCCTCGGGCGCCGCACCATGTGGCGCATCTCCCGCCGCATGCTCTGTAGTTCTATGGAGGAAGATATTGAGAGAATTGTGGTGAAGATGTTCGAGCACATTTCCTAAAGCACCAGGCGGTAGATGCAATTTTGCACCTGATAACTACTTACACATACATGGTACTGCAATGCTATATGACTGGAGAGGCAGGAGGTGCTGGAGGGGCTGGAGAGGGTGGAGAGCCTGGAGGGGCTGGAGAGGGTGGAGGGGGTGGAGAGGGTGGAGGGCCTGTAGAGGCTGGTCCTGCTTCTAGAAAAAAATGTTTTATTTCAACAATCACCGTCCAATCCATTAGTAATATATTACATGTATAATTTCCTAAAAGGCTATGTAGTGAACATTTCTTGGATAATTTTGGATAATGTGATCCTCAATTTTTGCACAATTATGCTATCGTACTGCACTCGCATGGCAATACACATGAGCGCACCGGAAACACGCTCTTGTATGCTTGTTTCTGGAGCGCTCGTGTGCGCTGTAATGTGGCCTTGGACAAATGAAAAATTTTGAAAAAATTTTTTTTTTCAATAGGCTGCACTTACATTCTTCCTCTGGGTATGTCTTTATACAACCTCCAATACTATGTTACTATGTAACTGTTATACAGACATTATAGGTAGGGTATAAAGGTTGGACTAGATGGACGTACGGTATGTTTTTATACAACCTCAATTACTATGTTACTATATAAATATGCTACATGTGTTATTTATGAGTTAACATATTACATTTTTTCTGATTACTATTATTATTATTATGGTTTTTAGCCACTGTTTTATTTATTATATATTGGGTTCTTATTTTTTCTGATGGCAGGACAGGGTCAGACCCTCCGGTTGGCTATTTTCAGTATCTGGTTTCGATTGATTTGTCTTTCTGAACTTAGCAGGTCACAGGTTAAAATAGTAAAGATAAATAAACAATCCAGACAAACTATTGGTACTGCAGTTTGTTACATTGTACACAAATTGAATTTTATCTGTAAATGCAACAATAACAAAACAGAAGGCACATTGGTGTCACTTCCCTTGGCCATCAGCAAGAAAAATAAGGCCTCATCATCAGTGACGTAACTAGGAATTATTGGGCCCCCAACAAAACTATGATGGGGCCTATGTCCATGCTTTATCCACAGTGCTTTTCTGGGAGAAAGTTATATCTGTAATAGGAAAAATAAGAGGTTTCTCCCTTACTCAGCGTACTGAACTGCTACCTTTTCTTTTGTCAAAGATGTTTTTGTCTTTTAGCCTGCAGTTCACTTTTAACAACACATTAAAACAAAAGAAAAAAGAACTGCGATCATTGGATCGTTCTACCATAGCCATTAAGTATTGACAAGCTATACCAAGAGTGCTAGTTATGTGCATTTTATTCCACTTTGCCTTTTACAGTGACTGACCGTTAATTGCCTGCCTTATTTTTACATACATTTCTATATAAACACATGCACGCTGCAATGGAAAGAATATTTTACACGTTAGCCTTTGTATCTTTCGATTACCCTAGGAATAGATAAGCTCTCTTATTTGTTACACAGGAAGGGCTATTAAATAAATTACCACCTAAAGGTGGCCACAAATTTTCAATATGCTCCCAGTGCAGCCAATCAGAAATGTGTTTACATTATTGAGGTGATGTCTTTAAAGAAAGTTAATTTCTAATTGGTTAGCAGGTTCAAACAATGTTTATTATACTGTATGTTTTAATGACTATAGGCAAATGTAAAAACCAACAAACCTTCTACTGAGAACCAGTATAGTATAGATTGTGTGAACTTAAAGGGTATGTCCACCCTTGAAATACATTTTTGCTATAACAATCCCCCTGTCCCCCCAGCCCCAACCGCTATATTTATTTTATTAGAAAGTTCCCCAAACTTTACTTACCTCCCCTATTTCCTCCGCCGCGAGAAAATGCAAGCAGAGGGGCGGAACCGGCAGTCGCGTCTGTGATTGGCTGAGCAGCAGCCAATCACGGATGCGGCTGCCGGTCATTCAGTGCGGCAGAGGAAAGAGGGGAGGTAAGTAATGTTTGGGGCTCTTTCTAATAAAATAAACATAGCAGTTGGGGCTGGGGGGACAGGGGGATTATTATAGCAAAAGGGTTTTACACTAGGGGGAGGGAATCCTAATAGGGAGGGAGAGGGAGGGGGAGGGAGGGGGAGAAGGGCTGCAGTATAACCCGCAAATGGAGATTCAAGTAACCCTGAAGTAGAACCCGCCATTTGTAGATTCAGTACCCTGAAATGTGATAAACCCTCCATTGTAGATTCAGTAACCTGAAATGTAGATACCCTCCATTGGTATGATTCAGTTAACCCTGAAATGTAATACCTACTCTTGTAAGATTCAGTACCCTGAAAGTTTAATACCCCCATTGTAGATTCCGTAAACCCGTGCAATGTAGTCACCTCCGTAGATAAGACCCTAATTCATCTTGAGATTCGTAACCCTGAAGTAGATAACCCTCCATTGTAGATCATAAAACCCTGAAATGTGATAACCCTCCATGTAGATTTCGTAATCCCGAATGTAGATAACCCTCCATTGTAATTCATAGTACCCTGAATGTGGATAACCCTCCATTGAATTCAGTAACCCTGCATTAATAACCCTCCATTGCTAGATTCAATACCCTGAAATGTAGATAAACCCCCATGTACTATTCATCTGCTGAGATGTAAACCCTCCACTGTAGATTCAGTAACCCTCGATGTAGATAACCCTCCATTGTAGATTCATTAACCGAAATGTAATAACCTCCATTGTAGTATTCTAACCTGAAAGATGTGATAACCTGCCTTGTAATGTCAAATAACCCGAAATGTAGATCAACCCTCCATTTTAGATTAGCCCCTGGGGGCGGAGGTTAATACCCCTCTTGTAAGATTCGTAACCTAAAAACCCTCCATTGTAGCTTCAGTAAACCCTTACATTAATCGATAACCCTCCATTGTAGATTCAACCCTAGTAAAACCTTCATTGTAGATTGTAACTGAAAACCCTCCATTGTAATTCAGTACCCTGAACATGTATAGACCTCCCATTTGTAGTTCAATTAACCCTGAAATGTAGATAACCCTCCTTGTAATTCAGTAACCCTGAAATGTAATAACCCCTCCATTGTATTTCAGTAACCCTGAATGTGATAACTCCATTGTAGATTCAGTAACCCTGAAATTAATAACCCCCCTCCATTGTAAGATCTTAATCCCTGAATGTAGATAACCCTCCATTGTAGATTCAGTAACCCTGAAATTTGGATACCCCTTGTTCGGTACCATTGATACCTAGATTCAGACTGTTAATCAACCCCATTGACATACCTGAATGGTAGCTAACCCTCCCATTGTAGATTCAGTAACCCTAAATGTAATACCCTCCATTGTATTCGTACCTGAAGATACCCTTAATTGAACCCTGAAATGTAGAAACCCTCCATGTAGATTCATGTAACCCTGATAAGTAGTATAACACCTCCATTGTAAATTCAGTAACCCTGAATGTAATAACCCTCCATTGTAATTCGTACCCTGAAATGTAGATAACCCGTGACATAACTTTGAAATAACCCTCAAACAGTAGCGTATTTTTGAATTTAGGTAGAAGTTCCGATCTGACCCAATCCCACCAACCCCTATTCTCATTTGGGGGGGGGTGGGGGGTAGGTAGAATTTTAGAATGTACAACGAAATGCTGCGTTATATACGAAATCCATTTCATACATCGATATGTTATGTAACCATCTTGTTCTTAATTTCGGCAACCAGTGAATTATTAGCGTTCAGATCTAGGGTCAACAATTTACAAAAATCTTTCACATAAGACTTTCATTTTTCATCATTTGTGACCAAACTCTTAAAACTTGTAGTTTTTCCCTGTAGCAACATGATTTTGTCCTGACGATCGGTGACTTCCAACGTCTCCTTTAAGACCACAAACGTATTCATCCTTACTGATCCCCCTGTTAATGTCCTGTTGATTTTTTTCTTTTAACGTGATTTACTCCCTTGGACCAATTACAAATCTATCATCCTGAATTTTAAGAACTCCCTTGATTTGACAAGTCATGAAGATTTGTGGCATTGGTGCTCTTTTCTCGGATATATCCAAAGTATTATGTAACCGGAACTCTTCCCTACTGAGAAAATCATTGTTTTATAAAATAGATCCATCGATGGGTGGGGGGGACATTCATTTTACTGGTAAGGTGAGTAAGAGAAAAGCGCATTTAATACACAGTAAATGACCATTAGAACTATAACATGTGGGAATTATTGACAATAACTTTGCAGGATGTATCTTGGAACAATCCCTATTCAAGGAGCAGGCCATAATGGGGTGATATGTAGTAAACTAAACGGAGGAATTCAATTTTTCAAAATATTGCTTACTTTTGGCGGATCCTACGATACGTACCCGAAAATAGATTATGTCTGATAATTTGCAATTGCAAATCGCTTAGGAAGAAGCTGGAGTTACGCCGTGAGTTGGGCAGGTTTAAAGAGCTGAATGCAACCGTGTTTACGTTCACTCTACTTACAAGCCCTGTCCCCAAAAACGCGTGACACTAAACATCAGATGTAAAATCCACATTACCCTGCGATATGCTATTGGGTTTAACCGGGTTTTACTTATGTTAGGGATGACTGAATTTCCCCCTTAGTATGTAGTAAATTTAGTGAATGTCTAAACTGCTTTTTTATTATGTATTCCAAACTTAAAGGTATGTACCATCAAAAAATGAACTTTCTTACTAACTGTTTTACTGAAGAAGGAGGTAAATGCACTATTTTCATTACCACTCCCGTTCTTCAGATATCTTGCAGAGAAGACAGGTTAGAACTTACCGGATGTTCCCAGCGCTGACAGAGCCGTGGCCGAACCCAGAATGCCTCCGACACAATCTCCAATTTCTTGCACTGTGCGGGGAGTGCGCCTACGCCGCGCACGTTGCTTACGGAGAGTGAAGCATCAGGGGGCGTCTGGGGATTTGGTAATTGGCTCTCTGCAAGTCATTCACTGAAGAATGGGAGTAAGAAAAAACGTGCATTTACCTCCTGTTCTTCAGTAAATAGTTGGAGTAAGAAGTTCCATTTTTTGATGACACTACCTTTAAAAGGATAAGAGCCATGGCCCAATTGCCAACAGACCTTTCCTTCTTGCTGTAAATCCCCCTACACCAGAGACCCACAATGTTTATGCCAGATCGTGATGTTCTGAAAGGAGGAGAACAACTGAAGATGTGACAAGAGTGTGTATGTGCGGGAGACAGCTGAACCACCTCAGACGCCACGTCAACTTCTCGTTAAGGCCTTCCACCCTCTTTATAACATCCATAAATACCAGCACACCATACCCCAAAGCTGGTAGTTTTCTGTTGACAGACAATGTTTTGCTTGGTCCAACAATGAGTCTTTTCAGTACCCCCCCCTGTTAGTAAACTCTGCGTACACAAGAGGGAGTAAACAGCATGATAGACAAATCCCCAAAGCAATGTCTCTTCATCACCCTTCCCCAGTGATCTGATCTCACATAAGTTGAGATTCACACTAATTGCTAATGAATCATATGAAAGATTATATCACGAGAGGTCAATGAATAGCATTTAGTGATGCAGAATGCTTTGGACAGTCCAATCTGTTTGCCTCTTTCAAATGACAATCGCAATAGAACACACGAATATGTTCTTACTTTTTTTTTGTATCAGTGTTTCTTTAGGATGCTCACACGTAGTTTTAAATACATTTTTGTTCTTTTAGATTGATGTACCCCTTGTGAGAACAAATGGATTTCCTAACGTCTTCGCCATTCTCCACGCAGTTTTGTGAAACAGTAATGTAGACCAGAACTTAATGAAGCTTCCATCTATTGAGGCTGTTGATTATCAAAACAAAAATAAAGAGAGAAAAAAAAATCTTAGTTTGTAATCTCAACCAAGATGACTGTCTTGCAATCACTGGTGGTCTCCTCCTCTATATTCTATTTTCAATAGCAATATGACTTTGTGTGTTAGTGGCATTAGTAGAACGGCTGCTGGGAAGAGCTATTTACTATTTTCCCTAATCTATAAATAAACCTGATAATACCATCTGTAGTCCTTGTCCCTTTAACCACATAGGACAAATAGTGCTATGGCATTTACATCTGTGGCATACATCATTTTGGGAGGCTGTGAAATGTAATACTAAATACAAAGTAAGGCTATGTACACACAGAACTAAATTTGAAGGCCAGATCACCAAAAAGACGCAATATTGTGGTGAAAAATATTCCCCCATATGTTCCCTGACATACCAACCTCTCATCATGGAAACCATCTTCTGTAGAGGCCACCTATGTACACAGCCGAATCTTTGGAATTCTATTCCCCCTCGTCTCTTCGTCATAAACAGTCAATCTTTATATTTAAAATCTAACTCACATTCTCTTTTAGAGGCACCATCACCAGTAATAGCCTTGTTTTAATCTTCCATACAGTAATATCTTACAAAGGCACTTGTGCTATTTATGGATCAGTATTCTTCTCTGAGGATCATATCTTAATATTGTTTATTTATGTAGAGTTATTTCATCCTGATGTGTTACCTTAAATGGAAACTAATCCCAATTTTTTATTTTAACTTCCATAATCTGAAAACCACCCCCCAAAAAACACCACTAACTTAAATGCCACTTTAGTAAACTCTGTTAAAGTAAATCAAAGCCTTTTAAGAACTGGATGAAGTATCGTGTGTGTATGTGCCGTGTCAGACCACCCCTCCGCCTCTCACATGCTTTCTTCTTTATCTGTCCTGTAAGGATTGGCTAAGTATTATCATGGTGTGAACAACTGGTCAACAAGTTTGTGCCAAGCTAGACTGAGCATGTGAACAACCAATAGTCCGTTTGACAAACTGGTGTGATACTAGAATGCTGAGAAGTAAAGCACAAACCATTGTTATTTGTAAATTTCCTCCCAGCGTCCTGTATCAAAATGAGAGGTAGACACAGATTACTGGTTTTATATCAAGATGTTCTGACTCTGTTAAGTGTTTTCTGGGTCTTAGTTGCCCTGTTACAGGAGATGTAATACTTATTTAGGCAAAATTTGTATACTTACTACGGGAGAGATGTACTTTTTATTTAGGGACCAGTATCCTCCATGTTAGGGTAGGGTGTACTTTTTTTATTTAATTAGGGGACCCATATCCTTATGTTGGGAGGGTCATGACTTGTATTTAGTCGGGAAAAACCCAAGATCCTTATTTAGAGGCGGGTTACTTTTATTAGGGAACCAGTTCCTTTATTTAGGGAGGGTGTACTTTATTTAGGGACCAATTATCCTTATTTAGGGAGGGTACTTTATTAGGGACCAGTATCCTTATTTAGGGAGGGGGTAACTTTTTATTTAGGGAACCAATCTACTTTAGTTTAGAGTACTTTAGATTGGAACCAGTATCCCTTATGTTAGGGATGGGGTACTTTGTATTTAGGGACCTTGTATCCTTAGTTTAGGGAGGGGTTAACTTTATTTTGGGACCAGTATCCCTTATTTAGGGATGGGGTACTTTTATTTGGGACCAGTAATCCTTATTTAGGGAGGGGTACTTTTATTTAGGGACCATATCCTTATTTTCAGAGAGGGGTACTTTTATTTAGGGACCATATCCCTTATTTCATGGAGGGAGGGGTACTTTTATTTAAGGGCCAGTATCCCTTTTTTAGGGAGGGTATTTTTTATTAGGGACCAGTATCCTATTTAGGGAGGGTCTTTATTTAGGGACCAGTATCCTTATTTGGGAGGGGTACTTTTATTAGGGACCAGTATCCTTATTTAGGAGGTGTCTTATTATTTAGGGACCAGATGCTTATTTTAGGGAGGGGTACTTTATTTAGGACCAATATCTTATGTAGGAGGGGGTCTTTAATTTAAGGGACCATTCCTTATTTGGGGGGGTACTTTTATTTAGGGACCATTATCCTTATTAGGAGGGGTACTTTATTTTGGACCAGTCTGCTTATTTATGGAGGGGTCCTTTTATTTTTTGGGACCAGTATCCTTATTTAGGGAGGGGTTACTTTTATTTAGGGACCAGTAATCACTTCATTTAGAGAGGGGTACTTTTATTTAGGGACCCCTTCCTGTATTTAGGGACGGGGTACTTTTATTTAGGGACAGTATCCTTATTCGGGAGGGTATTTTATAGCCTTTATGGGACGTGACTCCTTATTTAGGGATGACCTTATTGGACCCCAGTAATCCTTATGGGAGGGGTACTTTATTAGGGACCCAGTATCCTTATTTAGAGAGGGGTACTGTTTTATTTAGGGGACCATAATCCTTATTTAGAGGGACTTTTTTTAGGGACCGTATCGTAAGGGTAAACTTTATCTGGACAGTATCCTTATTGAGGGAGGGGTAGCTTTATTTAGGGACCAGTCATTATAGGGGTATTATGTAGACCTTATTTTTTTTAGAGAGGGGTATTTTTATTAGGGACCATATCCTTATTTATGGGGGGTACTTTTATGTTATTGACCATATCCTTTTTTTAGGGAGGTGGTACCTTTTTATTTGGGACTCACAGTATCCTAATTAGGGAAGTTCATCTTACTATATGGAAAGACTATGTCTTTCAAAAGTCTTCTACAGGCTCACAATTTTGGCCATCATCCTTAGTGTCCAGAGCCTTTGGTTTTGCAGTATGTGAAGTCCTAATAGGACAAGACGTCACTACCACACAAATAAGATATGGATGAAGAGGCTTCAAACTCCTCCTCTACGCAGCGATGTGCAGATAGGAACAAGACTTCTGGGATGTACCATATGTTTTCATTGAAGACTCTATGAAAGTTTCTTTAGAAAGACTTCTAACATTCGCACAAGATCAATGCAAACCAGAGCGTCCACACGTACGAAGCCCGTTTGGCTGCATTGACGCAACGAACTCATCAGTGGTATGGCAGCTAGCCTCGCTGTTGTATTGCATGTGTGAAGGGAACAGAGTATCCTTATTAAGGAGCGGTATTACTAATTTAAAGAATATACTTCTTGTTTATGATTCTGTTAGGTATCAACTGGTAGTAAGTACAAAGAAGACTATGCGAAAGTACTCAAACCCCCAACTACATGTCAATGGCTGTTTTGTTTGTAAGTCGTTCGTGTGTACGGACAATCGTTAGTGGTGTAGACCTGGCAGAAATGAAAAATGCTGTGACCCGACAAACGTAAATGTGATGTGGTGCAATCAGCATGTTGCATCGGAAATTGCAGGAATGTTCCGTGTTCCTGCGATTCCACCTTAGCAAAATACGTGGGCGCAATCACAAGCAAAAACGTGTGGCGGCAACAACGCGCAAAAACATGCTCTAGGTGGCCTAGCCCTAACAGCTATCATGAACATGCAGAGGAAACCCCCCGCAACCCCCCCCCCCTCAAACAGATGAAAATCCTGGAGAGTAACCAACTGGTATATGGTCCCACTATAAAAAGAAATACAATTCTGACACGTCTAATCAACTTCTTGTCTGATGTTGACAGACTTCCTGTGGTCTATGGTTGCGGCTGCAAAATTCTGTTTTGATATTCTGCTTACAATCAACTGAAATCTTGCGACAGCAACATTAAGGATATGGCCTAGAACTGGAAAAGGACAGATTAAAGTATGGGACGCTTTATTTTTTTTTTACATCTGTTTCTGGTAGAAGTTTAGAGATTAATGATGGATGACTTTGTGCTAGTGGTTGAATATGCTGGCTATTTCCCACAGATTGTGGAACATCGATTAGAGTTACAAACATTATACCCTCATGTATACACACTGTACAAATGACGAGAATAATCTTGTTCTGTAAAAAAAGGAAAAGCCAGGATTAACCCGTCACTACGCCAAATGCTGTGGGGTAGTGCCCTTCTAGTGGGACAAACCATGTGGTAGCGAGGGCCACCGCATTCCACAGAATGGGCTTGATGGCAACGAACGCAACCGCCCCCCCTACGATGGCATACCACATGCATTAGTCTGCAGCGAAATGCACCCGGTTGACAATAATCAGAGCGCGAACTACGTTAGGGAAGACTAGTTAACGTGTTTGTAGAGTTCGGTTAAATGGGGGCGTGGACCAACGTTGGTATTCTAGGATCTCTCAACGCGACGGCTTCGCAGCTGTGTCGATGCTGACAATGTAACAGACAAAGCGGGACGTCATAGACCGGGAATCACATAGCACACGTGGAAGTACAGTGTTATCAAATTCCTTACATATTACCTTCACAGGACCCAGTCAAAGACAGAGAAGTAGAAGGGAAGGGAAATAGCAACAAAATTTGACATTAACCGAAAAAAAAACTGAAGCGATACCATAGAATGCACAATAGAGAGATAAGACAGACCAGCCGGGGCACAAGCGCCAACAGGAGCTCCGAAAGAGCATCAAATCAAAAAGGATGATAAAAGCAAGATGAGCTAACGGTATACGGGAAACTCACCAGCGGGTAGAACAAAAAAAGATAAGGAAAAAAACTAAGCTAAACATAGAAATTAAGCCAATGATATGTTACAACCAGTAGCGAGGGAATTGGTCAATGGCAGATCACACATATAGAGGGTAGCTATTAATGGGGGAAGAATTTCAACGCGGCCACAGATAAATATAACATTACATGCACAAAGAGGAGAGAATAAAAATTCAAAAAGGGCATAACTATAGTGGGAAGAAAAAAATGAACTGTATTTCCTTTCTAGTCCAGATCATTGTTTAACATAGAAAGGTAGAAACTATCACTAAAAAACCACCCCAACCCCCAAATGTGTGCGATCACATGGGGGCAGAGTCACCGCTCTTTCCGGAAAAGCACACCAGGTGAGAAAGGAAGAAGTGAGGGTGCATAACCGGCCAACGCCTACGGTGGGGGACAAGGGCATCATAAAAAGATCCCTGGTGAACTGGATCCCCCCGCCCTATACATACTGAGAAAATAGGATCATAGACGAGACACAGAGCACCATACGAGGAAATCACACAACACACACAGGGTTGGAAACAGAAGTAAGCCGTAATGAGATGGAAGAAAGAATAAGGCAGGGCACATTGACCGCAAGCCGCAACAACGCGAATCAGGAGAGCGGAGCACTGAGTGGGGAACACAGAGGGGAATCACAACAAATAGAAAGCAAAAAGCGTAAAACTCGGGACTTCATCCTCCTTCAGTCACAGTGACATACGCAGGGACAGCTGAACTATGTGTCTCTGAGGCCCACGGTGGCGTAAGATAGCGAGAGAAGTGCATGGAGGGGAAAAAAAGAAAAAAAAAAAAAAAGAAAACAAAAAACAAGGACAAGAAACATCCCGCACATGAGAAACGTGTTCACGTTAGAAAAACAAAGAAAAAAAAACCATGGAAGAGGAGAAATCTCGTCGATGAAAAGGAGTCTGGAGCCCCCAGAAGCGAGGAAGGACGGAAGAGAGGGAGGAGGCTGCACAAACTCGGAACACCAGGGTAAACAGAGTCCTGCACCTAGAGTAAGGCAAAAACAAACAGAGTACCAAAAATGTAAACTTGACTGTGTGGGGACAGGGGGGCTTTAGTCAACACTCATACGACTAACATCAGAGGTACCGTGGTAGACACAAGGTATAAACAAAGAAACACTGTCCAGGAATAGACAAGAAATGGACGGGACAGCGTTAAGAGTGAGTCCATGACAGACAAGCTCCATCGTAAAGGCGTACTTAGCACACACGAACGAAGAAAAAATCTCCCCCAAAGAGCTACAAGTGTAATGTGTGACCGAGTAGAGCACGCAAAAGGCAGACGTGACCAAACATCGAAAGCCCGAACAATAACCATCAAATGATTGAAGGAACAACCAATCGCTGTGCACGAAGCACTCCTAGCTCAACCTAACCAGGCAACAGGACCGCAAAAAGAAAAGTCCGCTCGACTCATCAAGCACAAAATGGACGAAACGCCACGCACGCAACGCTACCACACGGAGCACTCACGTGCGGAGAGCAAGGCACCACAATAGCCCAGTATTAAAAAAATGCGGTGTATAGGCAGGGGAATAGGCACAATCACAAACACCGAAATAACGATGCAGGAAAACAAGCGTAGAAGTTAAAAATCAGGCGAATTCAGGTACAATGCGAACCTCTCATCATGCTCGACACTCCAGCAGGATTGCAGACGATATTGGACGAGGCATCAACGTCTCATAGAGGTGCAGGGCAAAAAACAACAAGGGCAGAAAAGGACGTGAACGAGGGGGGACCCGAAAAAAGAAATGCAAAGGCAAACGACAAATTGCGAATGGGTATGGATAAAAAAAACAAAACAACTAAAGCTGCTTGATAACAAAGACGATTGCGCTAAAAGAGTAGCAGACGCACTGCGAGGGCTTCAACAGATGCTAATCCTAAGGATTTTGCCAAAATACATTGGATAATTAATTAAGAGAATATTGCTAAAGAGGATAAACGTGTCGGGTTCGCTCAGGCTTAAGATCTTTTTTTTTTGTACAAAAAACCAGGAACATGCAAAAGGAATAGTTGCGGTCTGTCGTTACCAATCTAACAGATTGATGAAAGTGTCTGTGTGCATTTAGACAACTCCTGGCCCGACCATCTAAGATGACTTCAAATGAAGGGGCCAGGATAGGAATGCCGCATAACATGGAGAGGTACTTGGCCATCTCTATGTATATAGGTAGCTTACGAGAATTATATATATATTAAGTGGAGACAAGCATCTATATATTAATAATTTTTTATTGTGGATTGATATAGCGCTAACACTCCGTAGTGCTTTACATTACATGGAACAGTACATTCACATCCCTGCCCCGAAAGCTTCCAGCTCGGTAAGCACTTTTGTGGACACGACACCCAATCAGTAGGGATGAACGAAACTAGAACTAGAAATCGATTTTATGAGTTCGTATAACTCGGACTTTTCGGACTCTTCGAACTACAACTTTCGCACTTTTCAACTTTTGGTCTTTTTCGGTTATTAGAACTTAGAAAATTCTCAGTTTTTTAAATCGATAACCCGCAAGTTTAGCACTCCATAACCCTAGATTGCAGCGTTCGCTAACTCTCTAATTCTGTGATAACCCCTCAGCTTAAGCGCTCCAGAACCCTAGAATGCGGAGTTCACTAACTCTCTAATCAATGATAACCCTCAAGTTTAGTGCTCCATAACCCTAAATGCAGTGTTCGCTAACTCTCTAATTCGGTGATAACCCTCAACTTAATCGCTCCATACCCTAGAATGCGGCATTCGCTAACCTCAATTTGGGTGATAACCCTCAACTAATCGCTCCAAAACCCTAGAATGCGGTTCGCTAACTCTACTAATTGGTGATAACCCTCACTAATGCGCTCCATAAACCCTAGAATGCGGTTTCGCTAACTCTCTAATTCGGTGATACCCTCAACTATGTGCTCCAGAACCTAGAATGTGGCGTTCGCTAACTCTCTAATTCCAGTGATAACCCTCAACTTTAGAGCTCCATAACCCTAGAATGCAGGTTCGCTACTCTCTAATTCGGTGACAACCCTCAACTATAGAGTCCTAACCCTAGAATGCGGCGTTCCTAACTCTCTAATTCGGTTATACCCTCAACTTAAGTGCTCCAGAACCCAGAATGCGGAGTTCACTAACTCTCTAATTCAGTGATAACCCTCAACTTAGCGCTCCATAACTCAGAATGCGTGTTTTGCTAACTCTCTAATTCGGTGATAACCCTCAACTTAATAGCTCCAGAACCCTAGAAGGCGGCATTCGCTAACTCTCTAATTCGGTGATAACCCTCAACTTTAGAGCTCCATAACCCTAGAAGGCAGTGTCGCTAACTCTCTAATTCGGTGATAACCCTCAAGTTTAGCGCTCCATAACCCTAGAATGCGGCGTTCGCTAACTCTCTAATTCGGTGATAACCCTCAACTTAAGCGCTCCATAACCCTAGAATGCGGTGTTCGCTAACTCTCTCATTCGGTGATAACCCCAACTTAATCGCTCCAGAACCCTAGAATGCGGCGTTCGCTAACTCTCTAATTCAGTGATAACCTCACTTTAGAGCTCCATAACCTAGAATGCGTGTCGCTAACTCTCTAATTCGGTGATAACCCTCAACTAAGCGCTCCATAACCCTAGAATGCGGTGTTCGCTAACTCTCTAATTCGGTGATAACCCTCAACTTAATCGCTCCAGAACCCTGATGTGGTGTTCGCTAACTCTCTAATTCTGATAACCCTCAACTTTGTGCTCCATAACCCTAGAATGCGGTGTTCGATAACTCTCTAATTCGGTGTTAACCCTCAACTTTAGCCCTCCATAACCCTAGAAGGTGGCGTTCGCTTACCCTCGATTTGTCGATAAACTCGACTTTAGCCTCCAAACCCTAGAATGCTCTTACCCTCAAATTCGCCGATAACGCTTGACTTAAGCTCTCCATACCCTCGAGGGTGGTGTGGCTAACCCCCGAGTTCGCAAAATAGCGTTAGCAACCCTCAAATTGGCAATCAGTTTCCGTAACCCTCAAAAGGTCAGCGAAAAAGCTTGATTGGGAGTAAATAAGTATTAACAAGTCTGGTGATATGGTGGGCCTCTCTCCCTCTTCTCTATCTATCTATCTATCACACTATCATCTCGTATAATCTATCATCTATCTATCTGTCATCACCGTGCTGTCTGTCTGTCTGTCTTTCTGTCGGTCCGGTCCGTCCGCCCGTCGTCCGTCCGTCGCGTATCTATCATCGACTATCTATCTATCCTGTCTTGTCGCTGCTACATCTATCACATACACAGCTATCTATCGTCTGCGGTCTGTCGGTCTGCTGTCTGCGTCGTGCTGCTGGCTGTCGTGCTATCTATCTCTTCTTTTATTATCTATCTATCTATCTACCTACCTACCTGCCTGTATGCCTGTCTGTCTGTCTGCCTGTCTGACTGCCTGTATGTCTGTCTGTCTGTCGGTTGGTTGGTCTATCTATCTATCTATCTATATCTATCTATCATATCTATCTATCATCTGTCTGTCTGTCTGTCTGTCTGTCTGTCCTGTCTGTCTGTCTATCTATCTATCTATCTATCTATCATCTATCTCTGTCTGTCCTGTCTGTCTGTCTGTCTGTCTGTCTGTCTGTCTGTCTGTCTGTCTATCTATCTATCTACTATCTATCTCTCTATCTATCTGTCTGTCGTCTATCTATGCATCTCTCTATCTATCTGCATAATTAAATCACAATCAATAAACCGCTCATACAAGGGATCGGTATTTTAAGTGATCTATTAATTTTACTGAACACTCAAAATATCGCCAGAAAAACGGCCTAGCCATCTTACGTTTTTCCACCGACCCTATCTTCAGGAAAGGGGAGCCTCAAGGATACCCCCACTTCTAGCGAATTGTGCACTGAATGGAAAATCTGATGAGAAGAACATCTGGCTGTGTGTGGCTAGGTTAGGATACTAAGAATCTTCATTGCATTTAGATTGATTTATTTATTACCCAGCAGGTGCCATCTGCTGTTGTCCTCTGTTTCCGTAGCAAGTTGATCTCTGTTGTAATTGCCAAATAGAAAGTTTTCATTTCCACTATGCTGATAGATTCCATTTAAATTCTGCTCCGCGTCGAGGGTGTTGGTACCTGCAGGAAATTCTCAGTAATCATTAACACTTACCACATCATTACACAGATGTCTTACCTCCGGTAATTTGCCGTACAGGGAATTCTGCTATTTTCAAATGCTAATGTTCCGTCAAATGAACAATGAGAAGATTTCTTCATTATTTACATCCAACATTCTAAAGGTTTACTATAAACGTGGATAAACATAAAAATATAATAAATATTTTGGGGTTTTTTACACAGTAAAATGTATTTATATTTTAGTTTTATTTATTTACTATTGCCAGAACCCAGTTCTGGTAAAAACACACAGGCAAAGTCAGGTTAATGCACTGAAATTGTGAAACATTTGCTAACATGTTAACAGTCTTAAAGTGACAACTATACACCTGTAGTGTCAGCCTGTAGTTTTCATCTGCTAGGTTAGTGCCCTGACCTCCTGTTTTAAAGAAGTCCTGCTATTGCTGCTGCCCTTAGAAATTATTAGAGGCAGAAAGTACCAATCCTCCTCCCTGCCCAGTACTTTTCATTTTAATTGTAAAAACTTTATAAACGCCTATTTCTCCTTTAATCAGTGAATAGGCTTACTAGCAATAGTTATGTTAAAGGGTACCTCAGTTGCTAAATCACTTTGTTCAATTCAGTTTTTTTGAAGAACGGGAGGTAAAGGAGCTGTGTCTTACTCCCCCATTTTTAAATAAAACAGTTAGGAGCCGGAACGAAGTTGTAAACTTACCGATCGCTCACTTCTCCGCTTCGTCATCTGACATGCTATGGGCATTGCTAGAGCGTACTAAGTCCCGTCATTGCCTTCCATTTTTTAAAAAAAAACTTTCTAACCAGGTTAGAAAATTCACCAAAATATTTAGCTTTTTCACCTCCTTAAATATCTTGACATCTTTCTGGCATGTATATCACAACAAATTCTTGTAAAAAGTATTTGTCCTATTATCAAAACTTTTCTGCTGTGTGCATTTGCTGTAACTGGAACAGTAACAGTTAAAAAGCAAGTCTTTTAGTTGTCCTGCCCACACCTGTAGTAGAACAATGGTTATATATGCTGAGTGCAATGGAAGACCGTGGTCGACGACAGATATCAATATACAAAAAACAACCGCACACATCAGACTTGAATGCTATGTATTAAATGCTTCATACATAGAATACACAACAGTGTAACGTTCGTACATGAACCTGTACCTTCATCAGACGCAGAATAAACAGTAACAGTTGGTATGTGTGAATTACCTCGGGTAAGTTCTACTTATATGTATATCCAGTAGATTAAAATAAAATTATTTCACGCCGCTTTTCAGCTGTAAAAAATTAATCAAAGTCTCATATCTCCATATAATTTGTCAAAGAAACATACTTCATAAAATAAATCATCCACCATCTCTCCAACAACTGATCACTAGAGGGTCACACTTCAAAAACTTGATATTTCAGCATATCCTATCTAACTGCCGTATCTCTCAGATTGCAGAAACTCAGATGAGATGCATGGTCTAGATAGAATATTCACTGGGTCAAATAGCATGCACTCAACAGTAGCTAGCTTGCTATACCCTCAATTCATCGATCCCCTCTCCATACCCCTCGATTGTGGTGTTTCTCTAATCCTCAAATTCACCTATAAACCTTGAATATGGCATTTGTTAACCCTCCATATGGCAATTGGTTTCTGTAACCTCTTGAAAATTCAATGCGGTATGAGGTCAGTCGGCCATACACCGCATGTTGTATCAGCCCCCTCTACTTTAAGTAAAGGAGCCTATACTGACCAACGAAAAATTACCGTCATTCCCGATCGATCGTCATTCGTCGGCACTCTAACGGTCGGGAAACCAACACAAAACAAACGATAATAAGTCAATTTTACCTATTATCGTTTATATGTATGGCTACCTTTTGACAGTTTATCGGTCCTATTGGGAATATGTTTTTTTTCCCTGCAACTTTATTAAGTGTTATATTTTTCACTTTGGCAATGCACAACTCATCCTTTATAAAATTCAACACTCCTTTATAAAAATATAGTTATATGGGTGCCTACAGGTAGCACAGCCCCATTATGGGAGGACGGATAAAAAGGAAAACAAAAGACTATAGGAAGGTGATTGACATGACTCTAGGATAAGAAGATAGAAAACCCTGGGCATTTTAAGAGAAACCAAAACCTAAGAGAGATTTTGAGATCACTTGCAATACAGTCCAAGGAACACTCCGGCACACCGGCGTTGCTGTATGCCAGACAAGTAGATAGGTGCAGTTCCCCTCACCCTCCACTCCAAGGGCCAGAAAGTTCTCTAGCGCAGAAAGATATGGGGAAGCACATTAATCAGTTGATTCACAACTATAAATTGTAACAACACATACAACATTTCGGGACACCCTGTCCCTTTCAAAAACAGACCTACAAGCAGAACTGTACCACAGCTACTCAAAACCTAAATTAAACAGACCTGCACCTGCAACTGTTTTTTGATCTGCTGTCTGATGAAAAAAGGGGAGGACAAGGGATGGTTTGTAAATGTTATAAAGTGCCTATGTTTTTTTCGGGGTCATTGATGTGTAAATATACCATTCTCACCCCTCAAACAAACCTGGAATTCACACATTTGCTTGCTCTTATTATTATCTGTCATGATTCATAAACTAATGATCTCGCTTCAATACATATAGAAGGATGTATGTCACACCTTGGATGCCTCTTCCAACCCAAAAGCTTTTAAAACAAAGAGGAAGAGTACAATGATAAATAATTATGTCCATTTCATGTTAATGGACAATAATAGTTCCATAACCACTTCATGTTGAGTCTGACATGGCTGCCATAGAAACGCAGTTCCATTTCCATGTATGTTGTGATTTTACAGGAGCTGTACCACCAGTGACACAAGGGACCTCTCAAATTCACTTTGGTCTCCAGTGTTTGCAGACTCCATTCACTCACTATTCTTAACTAATCATTTATTAATATCTGGAATCCACCCCATTAAAGAACCAATGGAAATTATACACTGTGTTTTGTGTTCCCTTTCTACTGAATAGGACGGGGAACCAATTTGAGGGTTTTAAACCCCCTACTCCTTACCACAACCTGAAATGGTAGTGCATGTTTAAGTAATAGAGGCAAAAAGTGCTGAATAAAACATACATGAGGACCATCAAGAACATTTGCCCCCATGTTTAAAAAGGGAAACATATGCATTAAATAATAGACTGTTATAGAAATATTCAGGCTTTTCAATAAAAGTTCTTAATGTTTAAATGGTGCTAATTTTGCCCTAACCAATCAGATGTTAGCTTTTTAAATGTTCAATAAGATCTGATTGGTTGGGGCAAAATTAGCACCATTTTAACATAATAACTTTTATAATCTCCCTGTTGGTCTTTCATTGGTGGACCAAGTTCCAAAGCAAATTCTAACTTATCATTTGTAATGCTAATCATTCAATGGACAGACGAAACATTTAAAAGCCCACACCATTGCACATGCATACAGTAAAATATTAATGCATACGAAGGTGGAATGCAGTTTATACTTTGTTGGAATATTTTAATCTAATCAAATGGTTATTAAATATTCCAACAAAGTAATACACTGCATTGAACAGCAATGTCAGAGCAGACAGAAGTCAGAATTAATATCTAAATTTGAAACCAAAAAATTGTCTGAGATGAGATTCAGGGGCCAAAGTCAACAATAGGTTGGAACTCAGTCGGAAGAATAAAAGTACAACTTGTGCTGGCCATAAACTTATTAGACATTAGATAGATTCAACTTCTATAGTCAGCCTTCTTTTCACAATTAACCCTTGTCCTGTCTATTCGTTTTGCAATTAATGATTGTGCAAAATGTTTTGGAGGTAGGTTTTACAGTGTATTGTCAGCATAGGATTCTACAAGATGACCTTACAAATATTCAAAAATGTATAGGCTCAGGAAGATATATCTATCACCACCGTGCAGTACTTGCAACAGCCTCCCTACATGATGATGCCTTCAGTCCCACGCACAGGTAATTCGTTACAAACTGTCATTAAAAATTATAACATTTTCTGTATGAATATTCTGTTTGATTGAATCTACAGTTCTAAGAGATTTCCTTGTGATCCTTGTGCATGTTAAAACGCAAACTGGTTCAGTAAATCTCTGATCTTGTTGAGTATTCACCCGCTGTATCCATCTGGCATGTACATTCAACTCTAGAAGTGATGCAGCTGGTACTTGGTGACTCGTCAATGCAAATGCAAATAGATTTCAAAATGAAGATGTTAATCATGAAGCCATCAGACCAATCATCATATTTTTTAGTAAGTAGACAGTTTGATTCCTTTGGTTCCTCTTCCTCTGGCCATGTAACTGTTCTTTATAACTTCTGTGTCCGTGTTCAATGGAAAATAACTTAGCACAACTAAGCGCAATATTTGATGAAGTAACATTCAGAGTTTGTTTAAATGAAGCGGTCACAGCTTTACGTTACCAGTAAATATTTTGGAAATATGTCAGTAGAGACCACTGATTAGGACTTCCTACTGTTTATTTAAAGTCTAATCTGGCATCATTTGAACAAAACTGAAGATCTTCTGCAGTTCTTTTTCTTAGTTTTTTTTATTATTTTTCAAAGATTGATGTGGTTAATTGCAGTTCATCCTGCTTTTGATTTGATTACTGGCATTCTCCTGATTAAGCCGGCGCATTAAAGCACTGTTAAATGATAACCACAGTTGAAGTGTAGGTGGGTGTGACAAGATGACTAACCCTAATTGGAGATAAAATATGTCTATTATCTTGTGCTATAAATGTACCCAGTTAATTGTGAAATCAGTGAGCAAGAAGTGATTAACAAGCTGTGTGTTAATATACAACAAATATAAATTCAAATTGGGGATATCAGTTTTAATATCTTGTTTGAATTCAAAGAAAAATGATTTGCTTCTGTTTTGAGGAGATAAACCCTACGTGTCAACTCATTGGTTAAAGCTGAATCCTGGTTTTGAAACTAACTTGGCTTGATTCCGAACTGCCAGTTTTCAAAAATCCACAGATCCAATGAGTCTTCAAAATTTTCCTGCCTCTAAACTTTTTGAAAACAGAAAATGAAAGAGTCGATATACCATTCAAACTTTAAAATTCCAATCAAAATTGTCTATCAGAAATCTAATAAAAAATTGAAAACTGGCTATCGAGAGAATTGGAAATGTCTATCGAGAAATGAAAATGTCTATTTTGGGAACTTCGATTAGTTATGGGGGAACCTAATCTCTATAGAAAATGTATATTTTCCTAAAATTGATGTTAGTATTTAGAATGCTAAATCCAAAGGTCAACAAAAACCTGCCATTGGTATTTCAAAGCATTAAATGTCATCCTTAAATAGCAAGGGACAATAGCACAATGTCAGCATTTACTTAATTCTGCAGTACACAGTTGGGGTGGACTTGTTAGCCATCATATAGAAATGGTGACAATTTATTTTTTGGGGAGGGTGGGGTCTGTAATTTGAAGAGATTTTCAGAAAGATGTGATGCTTGTCAAAATACAAACTGGTTCATGAATTGCTGATATGATTCACTGATCCTAATATCCAACTGCCTGAATCCATCAAGCATGAACATAGAGGACCAGAAATAATTAGCTAATGCTTGATGACTCGGAAAACTTAGTCAAATTAAAGCTTGATTCCCTATAGAAACAAGTATTAACAGAAAAAGAATAATGACAGACTTTAAAAATATTAAAAACAGTTCAGTAATTTCTTTTATTATTTATTGACGGCATTGGTAAAAATGTTTTTTTTTTTTTACTAATATCAACATATGAAGCTTTGCCCATTTCAAGAAGCTTTAAGAGCTCACCAAAAAAAGAATCCCTCCAAAAATCTCATGCACCTGTGATTGAGCTTCAGAACCCTATCTCATCTGCATATATATAACGTTTTTATCGCTATAATAACTTAACAGTTTAAACAATTGCTACCTATTAGACCATATTAAAGCAATTTGTGATATTTGGCTAAATGACAAGCCTACACAGAATAAAAAAATAATAAATTTGGACACCAAACTTGTGCATTAGGGTCAAGGTGGTTTAACTTCTTTTATTAGTAATTTTTTCTACCACCATTGAGTCACGTCTAAAGCTGGTACACACATTAGCAATAAAGGACCAATCCTGTCAACAACCTTTGGGTCGGTAATATGTGTTCCGATAATGATGAACGTTTGTCATTAGCATCTAAAAAGGTTGCTTAGGACCTAAATTTCTATCAACTGGGGTCAACTCTCTGTAGTGTAGTAAGAGAGTTGGCCACCGTCTATTGGTTGTGCAGTTCTGAACAATCTTCTACACTCTACCCTTAATATTTCAATAATTAACCATCTGGTCTGTGTGTCCCCACATCTTACAGATTCTGTCTGTCGTCGGCTGTACCCAGCTTTGGATTTTCAAGACCTTTTGAAAATGAAAATATATTTCTAAGAACCAAAAAAATTTCTGTTGTTTTCTACCTTGAACCAGTGACTGTATTCATCATTACAGTTGTGTTTTGCCCTTTTTGTCACATAGAAGGCACAGCTGGGATCTGATATGTGTAATTATGGTTTTAGTTTGTAGACACCCTGCCCACTTCTCCTCATTATCTTTAATCATGGAAATGCAAGTATTTCTCCATATCATCAGATATCACTATTACTGCTATTTTTGCTGTGCAATTTGTTAAATGTTACAAGGGAGCATGTAATCATTTTCAGAAATATATGTAGCCTACTCAGAAAGGCCAAATAATCTTTTTTTCCCTCTTCTTAGATTATGTTAATGTCAAGTATATTTCTTTCCTAAGGAACAATTTTAATGGTGCTGTCGGCTGGTATCCATGAGTACATCGTTTTCCCCAACATTAACTCAGCAGTCCTTCATCAGCTGTGACAAGCAAATAGAACACAAGACTAATATCATCTGCATTGATTGGATGTGGAACTAATAAGATCAAGAATTCTAAGAGATTTGTTACCCAGCGGTAAAAAATAGAAACTTAAAAAAAAAAATTGTTGAGGCATATCAACGTTAGTCCTTTTAAAAACTACGTATTGTTTTTCATGCTGTTTATTTTTATTTACCACTAAGAATTATTTGTGATGTGCTGTGCATGATCAATTCCCTTAGTTGGAGAATTTAATTTTAGTGCCTGAGGTCCAAAGAATTAGCAAGTTGACCTTGAGCAAATCCCAAGCAGCTTCAGATGAATCTTAACAAAAAGCCCTCATGTTCAAATGAACAAAGACTTTATGTATTACAATTATTTTCCAAATATTTTTTTCATTTTACACATAATTAAACAAATCCTGTAAAGAGAATAGGAAATTAAGAGAAACATAATTCATGTATACAGGTAGGATCTACTTTTGAAGGCCAAGAAAAAAAGTTAAATACAAAACAATAAAGTTAATGTTTTCATTGAATTACAAGGTTATTAAGAAGGTTCAATCATAACCCCTGAGGTAATTTCTTTAAGAATAACTTTTCTTGTTCTACAAGAAATATTTGCACATGAAAAGAGAATCCGGATTTTCATGTATTTCCTGTTAAAATATTAGTTAACTGTTATGAACACATTTTAAAAAAATTTCCAAAATGCCCTTCAATGTTTGGAAATTCTTAAAATCTCAGTTTAACAAAAGAAGGTAACATGATCAAGACAAATCTTTACTATTAGATAAACTATACACTGAAGAAGCGTTAATTGCACAGAATATGATCACTTTCTACTATATATTAATGGGCCATATAATAACTCTCTGGTGTATTGTTCACTAATAGGTCACATCAGAGGACTCAAGGACATCCTTTAAGATTGGAAGAAAAGAAGTTTTCATTTTAGGTTTCTTTACAGTGAGAAAGGCGAAACTGTGGAAAGTTTTTCCAGCAGATATGGTAAGGCAGGTAAATTAGATAGTTTGAATTAAAAAACAATCGGTATAAATAAATATACGAAATTCAATATTGTAAAGCCCCCTGTTTTAACTTACCGAGATCCCACAATGCAATACACCATTATGTCCGTATGCATCCACTAGGTAAGATGCTCTGCTTTGAGCTCCTCTTATGGCCCTTTACAATACAATAAGTTCCATGCTACGAGGTAACGAATACTTAATTAAAGAGGTATTGTATCGGAGAGCAGCACTATTTCAAAAAAACATTTGGAAATTGCGCTTCCCGTACAACCTCCACTACTATGTTACTATGTAATTGTTAGCAGGCATTGTGGGTAAAGAATAAATGTTGGACTATGAGGAATGTCTATATAACCTCCAATACTATGTTACTATGTAACTGTTAGCAGACATTATGGGTAGGGTATAAAATTGGACTGGATGGCCTATGTCTTTATTCAACCTCCAATACTATGTTACTATGTAACTGTTAGACAGACATTATGGTGGGGTAAAAGGTAGGACTGGATGGATGTATGTCTTTATACAACCTCCAATACTATTTTCTATGTAATGTTATACAGACATTATGGGTAGGGTATAAAGGTTGGACTTGATGGACCTATGTCTTCATACAACCTTCAATACTATGTTACTATGTAACTGTTATGCAGACATTAGGAGTAGGGTATAAAGTTTGGACTAGATGGACATATGTCTTGTATACACCCTCCAATACTATGTTACTATGTTAACTGTTATATAGACATTATATGGAGTAGGGTCATAAAGGTTGACTAGTGGACGTATGTCTTTATCACCTCCAATACTATGTTACTATGTACGTTTATACAGACATTATGGGTAGGTATAAGGTTGGAATAGATGGATGTATTCTTTATACAACCTCCAATACTATTTACTTGTAACTGTTACAGACATTATGGTAGATTATAAAGGTTGGACTAGATGTACGTATGTCTTTATACAACCTCCAATACTATGTTACTATATAACTGTTAACAGACATTGGAGTAGGGATAAAGGTTGGACTAGATGGCATACTGTATGCTTTATCAACCTCCAATACTATGTTACTATGTAACTGTTATACAGACATTTGGTAGGGTATAAAGTTGGTGAGATGGATGAATGTCTTTATACAACCTCCATACTAGTTTTACTATGTAACGTTTATACAGACATTATGAGTAGGGTATAAAGGTTGGAGTGGATGGACGTATGTCTTTATACAACCTCCAATACTATGTTACTACTATGTAACTGTTATACAGACATTATGGGTAGGGTATAAAGGTTGGACTAGATGGACGTATGTTTCTTTACAACCTCCAATACTATGTTACTATGTAACTGTTACAGACATATGGGTAGGGTATAAAGGTTGGACTAGATGGACGTATGTCTTATAACAACCTCCAATACTATGTTACTATGTAACTGTTATACAGACATGATGGGTAGGGTATAAAGGTTGGATAGATGAACGTATGTCTTTATCAACCTCCATACTATGTTTACTATGTACTGTGATACACATTATGGGTAGGGTATAAAGGTTGGACTAGATGGACGTATGTCTTATACAACCTCCAATACTATGTTACTATGTAACTGTTATACAGACTTATGGGTAGGGTATAAGGTTGGGCTAGATGGACGTATGTCTTTATACAACCTCCAATACTATGTTACTATAACTGTTATACAGACATTATGGGTAGGGTATAAAGGTTGGGCTAATGGACGTATGTTCTTTTATCAACCTCCAATACTATGTTCTATGTAACTGTTATCAGACATTATGGCTAGGGTATAAAGGTTGGACTAGATGGACGTATGTCTTTATACAACCTCCAATACTATGTTACTATGTAACTGTTATACAGACATTATGGGTAGGGTATAAAGGTTGGACTAGATGGACATAGTCTTTATACAACCTCCAATACTATGTTACTATGTAACTGTTATACAGACATTATGGGTAGGGTATAAAGGTTGGACTAGATGGACGTATGTCTTTATACAACCTCCAATACTATGTTACATGTAACTGTTATACAGACATTAGGTAGGTATAAAGGTTGACTAGATGGACGTATGTCTTTATACAACCTCCAATACTATTTTCTATGTAACTGTTATACCGACATTTGGGTAGGGTATAAAGTTGGACTAGATGGACGTATGTCTTTATACAACCTCCAATACTATGTTACTATGTAACTGTTATACAGACATTATGGGTAGGCTATAAAGGTTGGACTAGATGGACGAATGTCTTATACAACCTCCAATACTATGTTTACTATGTAATGTTATACAGACATTATGGGTAGGCTATAAAGGTTGGACTAGATGGATGTATGTCTTTATACAACCTCCAATACTATGTTACTATGTAACTTTTATACAGACATTATGGGTAGGGTATAAAGGTTGACTATATGGACGTATGTCTTTATACAACCTCCAATCTATGTTATTATGTAACGTTATACAGACTTATGGGTAGGGTATAAAGGTTGGACTAGATGGAGTATGTCTTTATACAACCTCCATACTATGTACTATGTAACTGTTTAACGACATTATGGGTAGGGTATAAAGGTTGGCTAGATGGATGTATGGCTTTATACAAACCAATATTATTACTATTAGATAAAGTTCTTGTAAGCCTTTAAGTGTATCAGACTGCAGGTGTTTTTATGAGCATGTAAATGCCATTAATCATCTAGAATCTCTTTTTTTTTCCTTCAATTTGTTAACTGGATCAACAGTTAGGCGCAAATGGGGGTATTGCTGAGTAGGTTGGACTAGATGGGCATATGTCTTTATTCAAATTGAAATATTAAGAAACAAAATGAATTGACATTTGTCTCATAACTCATATATATATTACTATACTAAAAACAAAATGGTGCTATTGTTTTTCAGACTGTTGCACTTAATTCTCTGTTTGGAACCCCTGAACATGTTTTTTGAATCCCATGTCAAACTATGCATTTAAAAAAGTCGACATCCTGTAAAGATATAAATATCCGCAGTTTCTCCCACAGTGATCATCAATCTCAAACAAACTAGCTCTACCTCACCGAAACAGCCATTAAGTATAGAGTCTTGGAAAGGATCCTCTTTGTTTTTGTAGGCTTTTCTGTTGTCGTCAAGCCTATTTCTATCTGCTTTTGAAGTCGTATCTACCTTCAAAGCCACTTATGAAGGAATAGTCCCTAGTACATCAGAAGAATGAATAGCGCAGAAAATAATGAGGCATATTTGTACTTTTTTTTTTTTTTTATACTTCTTAAATCAAAGGAAAATTTGAAAGTATCAATAAATGGCACCCTGGGAAACTGAACCTTATTAATAGTAAAGTGCTGCCATGCTGAATCAATTAGCGTCCTATCCTGCTGGTTTGAGAGAAGGTAATAGCGTGAAGCGCTTACCACTGAGAATCTTATGTGCATCATGTGTTATGTAATCCTTGAAAGCAAATCCTCGTGATTAAAATTAATAAAACATTATCGGTGTATTATGGTCTCTGCGTTATAAATGCATTGATTTACATTAAAGCAGAACAAATAACAGCGGTTTAACCGACTTCAGAAAGTTTATACCAGGATAATATTTACAGGGCTATGTACAGAGCTGCTATCGCAAAGTTACTCTTAAACTTCCGTTAATGTGTTAATGGGGGACTTCAAGTAGTGCAGTACTCTTTTTAAGTTTGCGCGTCTAGACAACGCAAACATGTATCAAATGTTTAGATAAAAAAAACAGGGAGCTTTGATAAAAGTTTTTATCGGTAAAAACGGTGCTAATTTTGCCCCAACCAATCAGATATTATATAACTTTATTAAAGCAACATCTGATTGGTTGGGGCAAAATTGCACCATTTTTAATGATAGGAACTTTTTTGAATCTTCCTGTAAATGCTTTAAATTCTTTACGCTACCCAAAGGATGGTCTAAAAGGGACGTTAAAGGGAAAATCGCCTTATATTCTAATTTAACACCCGCTGTGAAATGTTAGCATGCTACATTTAAAAATTGGCAATGTTTTACAACCCATTATGATAACTTCAAAGAACATATCTGCATCCTCATACAGATATTTGTGCCTTTAATTTCATGTAAATAAACAGTAGAAAATGATGGAGGAAAAAAACTGCAATGTATCAAATCACACCAACTGTAGTATAAAATAATGTTAAGAGTTTAAGAATGACTTGACGTAAACCCTTATGTAATATCTTGGAAACGCTTTTTGATACGAGCATTTGACGTTAAAGGGCATGTCCACCCCCAAAACTATAATCCCCCCCACTACTGGCCCATTGTGTAGTGTAGTTTAATCCTTACCTTACATCCAGCTCCATCTGGTTCTCCTGTAATCCCCCCCCAAAGTCCAAAAAACTGCCCACCAGGAGGCTACAGAGTCCATTAGGACTCTGCCTCCTACCTGGCCTCCGAGATTTTGCATGCGTCTGCAAACGTGCAGCACCCCACAACGTTCCCTACCTCGTGCCCAGGTAGCCACCGTTCCTCCTCCTCCCCCTCCGGCCCCATCAGCTGCTTCCTCGGTGGAAGTTAGGGAGGAGAGGCAGCCTTTGGCCCCAGCACGCGGTGTTAAGAGGCCTCTTGACACTGCTGCTGGAGCTTCAGCTAAAAGGCAGGTCTCTCTTCCCCAGTTGTTGGAGCGGAGGCAGAAACTGTCCCCCAGTCATCCCCAAGCCCAGCGTCTCACTGCCGGCTTAGCCAAACTCCTGGCGTGCAGCTGCTACCTTTCAGCCTGGTAGACAGTGCAGCGTTCAGGGAGTTTGTGGCCATTGGCACACCCACTGGCAGGTCCCTGGCCGTAGGTACTTTGCCCAGAAGGCAGTACCAGCCCTGCACGACCATCTGCAGGGCAATATATCTGCTTCGCTGGACCACAGTGTGGCAAGTGTGTCCACATTACTATGGACGCATGGTCCAGCAAGCACGGCCAGGGGCGGTATGTGTCATTTACCGCCCAATGGGTCACTCCTGCTAGCCGGCAGAGACGCGGCACGGAGCGCAAGTGGGGAGATGGTGGTACCACCAACGCATTGGTGATATGCCAGTCTCCACCCCCCCTCCTCATCCGTGAGCCCTCTTCCCGGACAGCTCCGTGCCCCCCCAGAGCCTATGCTTGTGCCAGCGAGACGGTGCCATGCAGTGTTGCAGCTTGTGTGCCTCGGTGATAGGAGCCACACCGGGGCCGAGTTGCTGGCAGCACTGCAAGGGCAGGTTGAGAGGTGGCTGACCCCACACCACCTCTCAATAGGCAAGGTCGTGTGTGACAATGCCACAATATCCTGTCTGCCCTTCGCATGGGCAGAGTCACACATGTTCCTTGCCTGGCACACGTTCTCAACCTGGTCGTCCAGCGGTTCCTCACCAGTACCTGGTCTCCCAGGAGGTACTGAGGATGGCTAGGAGGGTGTCCAGTCACTTCAGCGGTCATACAGGCCACAGCTCGTCTGGCCGAGTTTCAGCAGCAGAATGGTCTGCCGCAGAACCGCCTGATTTGTGACACCCCCACCTGCTGGAACTCTAGTCTTATGATGCTGCTGAGGCTGCTCCAGCAGAGGCGAGCCATGAGATACTACTTGTACGAGTACGAGACAAGATCAGGCTCTGGGGACCTGGTTTGCTGTTACCCAGGCAGTGGCTGCTGATTAGAGATGCCTGCCGTGTGCTCGCGCCATTTGAGAGGCCACCAGGATGGTGCCGCATGTATGCCACCATTGCGGATACCATCCCACTGGTGTTCCTCCTTGAACATCCTGCGCGGCTACTCGCACGGGCACTCGCTGTCGAGCAGCAGGCACTGGAAGAGGAGGGCCCCAACACCGTGATGCTTTCCGAGCCCGAACATCACGGTGCAGAGCAGCCGTCCGATGATGAGGAGGGGGATTTAGGTGACCTGGACCAAGGGGAAATGGGGCATTCCTCTAGGGGGACATCTCAACCCTCCCAAGTACCACATGTCATTCGTGGTTGGGAGAGGTTGAGCCCGACACTACTGTCCTCAGTGACATCGAGGACATGGGGTCCTCTGCGGCAGGCAGTTTGCGGCGCATGGGCTCTTTCATGCTGCAATGCCTTCGCAAGGACCCCAGGATTAAGGCCATCAAAGAGAAGGAGCAGTACTGGTGGCCACACTTATAGATCCCCGCTTATAGGGTAGTGTCAGAGTTTATCCCCGCATCTCAGAGGGAAGGTAGAATGCAGCACTATGAGGCAACACTGCACGTTGCCCTTGTTCTGCCTTCCCAGGTGCTGGCAGGCCTACAGCACCTGATGTTGGGAGACAACAGGGCTCACGTCCCCCTGTGCCTGACAGGAGGAGCGCAGTACTGAGGCGGCCTCGCGGCCAACTTCAGGCTGTTCTTCCACCACAGTTGCCAGGCCCATCTACTGGCAACTCCACCAGGCAACACCTCTTCGCCAGTCACCGACTACATCGGACCCAGGGCCGTGTGTAGCCACATCAGAGACTGGAGATCCACTGGACTACTGGGTGGTGAGGCTTGATATCTGGCCCGAGTTGGCACAGTATCCCTCGAGGTCCTTTCATGCCCGTCATCCATTGTTCTTTCGGAGAGGACCTTCAGTGCGGCAGGGGTGTTGTAACGGAGAGGAGGACCCGTCTCTCCACTGAGAATGTGGCCGCCTTACATTCATCAAGATGAATGAGGCGTGGATCACATCTCTGATGCCCGTGACTGAAGGCCCTCTGCCCCTGGCCACCCATACTGCTCCTTCCGCCTCATTTTCCACCTAGAGGCTTAGCTGATCAGCTTAGCTGGCAAATGGCAATTTTATTATTGGCAGGGCCATATATGGTCCTACCTTGCTCTAACTGCATTCAGGTTATGAAAATAACAAATGCTCTGCGACAACAGCTACTCTGTGGCTAATTTTTCTAAGATTGGGTCGATCCTACTTGGCCCGAGAGCAGTACTGCATATTTGTTCTTCTTTTCTCTCTCCATGAGGCACCTTTGTGGTGTCACCTCTCTGACCATCTCATACAGCCGCAACAGCTACTCTGTGGCTATGTTTTCAGCTCTGGGTCAATCCTGCCTGGCCCGAGAGCAGTACTACATTTTTGATCTTCTTTCTCTCTCCATGAGCACCTTTGTGGTGTCACCTACTCTGACCATCTCATACAGCCGCAACAGCTACTCTGTGGCTAATGTTTCCAGCTCTGGGTCAATCCTGCCTGGCCCGAGAGCAGTACTGCATATTTGTTCTTCGTTCTCTCTCCATGAGGCACCTTTGTGGTGTCACCTACTCTGACCATCGTATACAGCCACAACAGCTACTCTGTGGCTAATGTTTTCAGCTCTGGGTCAATCTCCTGGCCCGAGAGCAGTACTCAATTTTTGATCTTCGTTCTCTTCCATGAGGCACCTTTGTGGTGTCACCTACTCTGACCACTCATACAGCCGCAACAGCTACTCTGTGGCTAATGTTTTCAGCTCTGGGTCAATCCTGCCTGGCCCGAGAAAGTACTCAATTTTGATCTTCGTTCTCCCTCCATGAGGCACCTTTGTGGTGTCACCTACTCTGACCATCTCATACAGCCGCAACAGCTACTCTGTGGCTAATGTTTTCAGCTCTGGGTCAATCCTGCCTGGCCCGAAGCAGTACTCCATATTTGTTCTTGTTCTCTCTCCATGGGCACCTTTGTGGTGTCACCTACTCTGACCATCTCATACGCCGCAACAGCTACTCTGTGGCTAATGTTTTCAGCTCTGGTCAATCTTGCCTGGCCCGAGAGCAGTACTCCATATTTGTTCTTCTCTTCTCTCTCCATGAGGCACCTTTGTGGTTCACCTACTCTGACCATCTCATACAGCCGCAACAGCTACTCTGTGGCTAATGTTTTCAGCTCTGGGTCAATCCTGCCTGGCCGAGAGCAGTATCCAATTTTTGATCTTCGTTCTCTCTCCATGAGGCACCTTGTGGTGTCACCTACTCTGACCATCTCTTACAGCCGCAACAGCTACTCTGTGGTTAATGTTTTCAGCTCTGGGTCAATCCTGCCTGGCCCAGAGCAGTACTCCATGTCCAGTGGGGCCAAGCTTGCCTGGCTCTTAAACAATGGTGGCAAACTGCAGTGTGCCTGCTGTAACTCAAGCTGCTGTTCCTACAAACTTACCATTTCACCTACTTTCCCTTGCACGAACATACCTGAGGAGAGTAGCCAATGGGGTGAGGGGTATGTCCATGGGGGCCAAGCCTTCCTGCTCTTCAACAATGGTGGCAAACTGCAGTGTGCCTGCTGTAACTCAATGCTGCTGTTCCTACGAAGCCTTACCCTTTCACCTACTTTCCCTTGCTCGAAGCATACTCTGAGGGAGGTAGCCAATGGGGTGAGGGTTATGTCCATGGGGCCAAGCCTGCCTGGCTCTTCAACAATGGCGGCAAACTGCATGTGCCTGCTGTAACTCAATGCTGCTGTTCCTACGAAGCAGTACCCTTCTCACCTGCTTTCCCTTGCACGATGCATACCTTGAGGGAGAGAGTAGCCAATGGGGTGAGGGTATGTCCAGTGGGGCCAAGCTTGCCTGGCTCTTCAACAATGGTGGCAAACTGCAGTGTGCCTGCTGTAACTCAATGCTGCTGTTCCTACGAAGCCTTACCCTTTCACCTACTTTCCCTTGCACGAAGCATACTCTGAGGAGAGTAGCCAATGGGGTGAGGGGTATGTCCAGTGGGGCTAAGCCTGCCTGCCCACACACAATGGTGGCAAACTGCAGTGGACATTATGTAACCCAGTACCCCCATCGCCTTCTTTGCCTTGTTGTGTGCAAACTACTATATGGGGGAATGTGGCCAATGTGGTGTTTGTATGGCATTAAGGTAAGGTATATACTTATAAGTACCAGACATATAGCTAGCTAAATAGATATGTGTATTGTAATTTTTCAAATAAAAATTGATTATGAATCTATCTGAATAATCTGATATATCGAAAATAAAGCCCAAAACTTTTTTTTGCAGAAGTTTATATATATATATATATATATGATTTTTTTTTTTTTTTAACTATTTACAAAAATAAACAAAAAAAAAAAAGGGGGGGTTACTGGGGTGCCCTCCTCTCCAGTCTGGTCAGGCGGCGTGTCCAGGCGGCGGTCCAGGCGCCGCACCATGTGGCGCATCTCCCGCCGCATGCTCTGTAGTTCTATGGAGGAAGATTTGAGAGAATTGTGGTGAAGATGTTCGAGCACATTTCCTAAAGCACCATGCGTAGATGCAATTTTGCACCAGATAACTACTTACACATACATGGTACTGCAATGCTATAATGTTGCGGTATGTCATAAAAAGGAAAGCTCAGTATAAGATATCATTATTTCTAAAATTCTAGTTTATATTATGCATACCGTTATGGTAACAGTGATTTCTACTGATTGGCTGTTGGATGGGTTACACATGCTTAGATCTCTACTGACCAACTGAATCACCCAGGGACTGGGTCAAGGGCTAGACCATACAGTCTCTATTAGGGTCCTGCAAAGTCATTATTTCCGTTGCATTTATTTATACACGACACAATGCTGATTGCTGAATGGGCAGATTAAGGTCATTGGGATGATAATATGCTGCTCTTTTTCCTTAAAGTATATATATTATCACTGAACTCTTCCACTTAAAGCGATATTATTGCATCATATGGGATCACTGATAAACAGCAGTAGTAATGCTGGCATAAAACATTACGTTTATTGCTAATTGTATCAGAACATTCTTGGTTTTGTATCACTAGGACTGTGCTACATACAAAATTTTTTGGAATGGTGCAGCCCCCATAAAGCATTGTCAAACCCACAGTACCCATGTTGCATCATGTAGCGTGGATTTACACTGGGAAAATACAGATATTAATAGTCTTGTATTAACTTTTCATTAACGTTGCATATGATTACTTACGATTCTCACATGGCCGCCAGAGTGACTGGAGAGGCAGGAGGTGCTGGAGGGGCTGGAGAGGGTGGAGGGCCTGGAGGGGCTGGAGAGGGTGGAGGGGGTGGAGAGGGTGGAGGCCTGTAAGCTGGTCCTGCTTCTAGAAAAAAATGTTTTATTTCAACAATCACCGTCCAATCCATTAGTAATATATTACATGATAATTTCCTAAAAGGCTATGTAGTGAACATTTCTTGGATAATTTTGGACGTTTGGACCGAATTTCGTGACTTAAGCTCAAAAACTGAGGGACAATACAGCCCAAACAATGGGGAGTCGGGGACAATAAAGGGAATGAGAAATGAGAAGCTCTCTCTCTCAAGCCAAATTAATAGATTTTTTTCCTTTTTTATTTTCGAAAATTTTTATCAGTGAAATAATAAAATTCACTTAATTATCAATGAATATTTCACTAATTATTTGCTGACAATCAGGTCAATAAAAAGATAAAAATGCTTAGGATGCACTTACGTGTCTGGCTGGTGCCAGGTGCCTCCACTTCGGGCGGTGGACTGTCCGGTGGGGGCGATGGTGAGCCCGGAGGTGGCAAGGGACTGCCCGGAGGGGGCAATGGGCTGAGGGCTAGTTGGTGGTAGTGCTAAAAAAAAAAAAGAAATTATTTTAACTCTCACTGTCATTAAATGTTCAAATACATTTACTAAAACAATTCTGGGAGAAGTTGTCAAAAATTATGCAAACATTTGGATAAGGGCTTGGACATACAACATGTTAAAAAGCACACAATAGTGTGGCACAATTAATGTGATCCTCAATTTTGCACAATTATGCTATCGTACTGCACTCGCATGGCAATACACATGAGCGCACCGGAAACACCTCTTTGTATGCTTGTTTCTGGAGGCTCGTGTGCGCTGTAATGTGGCCTTGGACAAATGAAGATTTAGAAAATGTTTTTTTTCAATAGGCTGCACTTACATTCTTCCTCTGGCGGGGACGGTGGTGGGGGTGGGGTATCCGAGGAAGATTCCCCTGCAAATTAAAATAAAAAAATACATAATGAATATATCTAAAGGAAAAATTTAATTATTACTTTGATTCTGCTTGAAAATACAGATTAAATAAGGCAATATGTTTATAGTTTCTTTAAAAGTCAATCACATTTCTATGGCAATGATTTCATACCTTATTCTGGCTAAGTACTTATATTTTTATTTGCGTGTATTGTAGCCACGGAAGGGAAAAGTTGGTTGGGTGTAGGGGAGCATCAGTAGCTGTGTGTACTTGTATCTGTATAGATTTTGTGGGTAACACAACATTTTTATTTTGGAGTGTAAAAATCAATTTTTAATAATTGATCAACATTTTATTTTGACTTACTTTCCCTTCAAATAGGGCTGCCATGTAACTAAAAGGGTGGGTCAGTAAAGTGTGTTTAACTCTGTGTCTATTGTGGGTATCAGTAAGCATTTATAAGATAAAAAGAAATCAATTTGTAATGATCGATTTCATTTTAACTTTACTTAGCCTTTAAATAGGGCTGCCATGGAAATGGAAGGGTGGGCCACCAAGTGTGTTTACCTGTGTCATGTGTGGGTATCATTTTGAATTTATAGGTGTTATGTTAAATAAAGTCACTTTTCAGATTTATTTTTTGACTTTACTTACCCTTTAAATAGGGCTAATATTGATAATATAAGAATATAATAATGTAATAATAACCAGTGAATGAGAAATACAAAGAACTTGGATCTCTCTCTCTCTCAAGCCAAATTTAAGGTTATTGATGTTTTTAAAAACATAATATATATAATATGTTTTTGTCAGAAGTGAATTAAAATATTTTACTACGTATTATAATACAGTAATATAATAAAAAGTTTACTTGCCTTCTATCATTTGCCGTACGGCAGCCACATATTGAGGCCTCTGCCTCTTGAGGTCAGACCACTGTCTCTGGAGGGTAGAGACGTGGTCTGATATCCAAAGCGGCGCAGGATCCGGCGCTGTAGCCCCTCCATTATTCTGCGCACATGATGGGTCCAGGGGGGAACTCATCTTACCCCCTGAGCAGCAGGTATTCAAGGCGTTATATTGCCTTGCAGCACTGGCTTTTGATGGCAGGAAGTTCCGGTTCCTCGTTTTTACGTGAATCCTCGTTTTAACGGAGATCCGCGGGTTTACGGAAATCCTCGTTTTTACGGAAATCCTCGTATTTTCGAAAAAATAACGTTTTTACATTTCACCTCTAGAGGACTGTAATTTTTAGGTATTGTAGCATTGATACGTGTTTCTAAGGACATACCCCAGGTCCCTGAGTGATTAAGTGTACATTACCAAGGCTATTTAGACCACTGTTAATGTGGATTTTGCCGAACTTTCATTTTAATACTGTTTTAACGGGTCTCGCTCGCGCGGACCGGATTTTTCGAAGTTCGGACATCTCTATTACTATGTACTGTTACAGACATTATGGGTAGGGTATAAAGGTTGACTGATGGACGTATATCTTTATCAACCTCCATACTATGTTACTATGTAACTGTTATACAGACATTATGGGTAGGGTATAAAGGTTGGACTAGTTGGACGTGTGTCTTTATACAACCTCCAATACTATGTTACTATGTAACTGTTATACAGACATTATGGGTAGGGTATAAAGGTTGGACTAGATGGACGTATGTCTTATACAACCTCCAATACTATGTTACTATGTAACTGTTATACAGACATTATGGGTAGGGTATAAAGGTTGGACTAGATGGACGTGTTTCTTTATCACACCTCCAATACTATGTTACTATGTAACTGTTAACAGACATTATGGGTAGGGTATAAAGGTTGGACTAGATGGACGTATGCTTTATACACCTCCAATACTATGTTACTATGTAACTGTTATACAGACATTATGGTAGGGATAAAGGTTGGACTAGATGGACGTACTGTATGTTTTTATACACCTCAATTATATGTACTTATATAAATATCTACATGTGTTATTTAGAGTTACATTATACATTTTTTCTGATTACTATTATTATTATTATGGTTTTTAGCCACTGTTTATTTATTATATATTGGGTTCTTATTTTCTGATGGCAACAGGGTCAGACCCACGGTTGGCTATTTTCAGTATCTGGTTTCGATTGATTTGTCTTTCTGAACTTAGCGGTCACAGGTTAAATAGTAAAGATAAATAACAATCCAGACAACTATTGGTACTGCAGTTTGTTACATTGTACACAAATTGAATTTTATCTGTAAATGCAACAATACAAACAGAAGGCACATTGGTGTCACTTCCTTTGCCATCAGCAAAAAATAGGCCTCATCATCAGTGACGTAACTAGGAATTATTGGGCCCCCAACAAAACTATGATGGGGCCTATGTCCATGCTTTTCCACAGTGCTTTTCTGGGAAAAGTTATATCTGTAATAGGAAAAATAAGAGGTTTCTCCCTTACTCAGCGTACTGAACTGGCTACCTTTTCTTTTGTCAAGATGTTTTTGTCTTTTAGCCTGCAGTTCACTTTTAAACACATTAAACAAAAGAAAAGAACTGCGATCATTGTCGTTCTACATAGCCATTAAGTATTGACAGCTATACCAAGAGTGCTAGTTAGTGCTTTTATTCCCACTTTGCCTTTTACAGTGACTGACCGTTAATTGCCTGCCTTATTTTACATACATTTCTATATAAACACATGCACGTGCAATGGAAAGAATATTTAACACGTTAGCCTTTGTATCTTTCGATTACCCTAGGAATAGATAAGCTCCTTCTTTTGTTACACAGGAAGGGCTATTAAATAAATTACCACCTAAAGGTGGCCACAATTTTCAATATGCTCCCAGTAGCCAATCAGAAATGTGTTACATTATTGAGGTGATGTCTTTAAAGAAAGTTAATTTCTAATTGGTTAGCAGGTTCAAACAATGTTTATTAACTGTATGTTTTAATGACTATAGGCAAATGTAAAAACCAACAAACCTTCTACTGAGAACCAGTATAGTATAGATTGTGTGAACTTAAGGGTATGTCCACCCTTGAAATACATTTTTGCTATAACAATCCCCCTGTCCCCCCAGCCCCAACCGCTATATTTATTTTATTAGAAGTTCCCCAACTTTACTTACCTCCCCTATTTCCTCCGCCGCGAGAAAATGCAAGCAGAGGGGCGGAACCCGGCAGTCGCGTCTGTGATTGGCTGAGCAGCAGCCAATCACGGATGCGGCTGCCGGTCATTCAGTGCGGCAGAGAAAGAGGGGAGGTAAGTAATGTTTGGGGCTCTTTCTAATAAAATAAACATAGCAGTTGGGGCTGGGGGGACAGGGGGATTATTATAGCAAAGGTTTTACACTAGGGGGAGGGAATCCTAATAGGGAGGGAGAGGGAGGGGGAGGGAGGGGAGAAGGGCTGCAGTACGCATGCAAAACTTCTCCCGGAGGCCAGGTAGGAGGCAGAGTCCTATATGGACTCTGCTAGCCCCTGGTGGGCAGTTTTTGGGACTTTGGGGGGGGATTACAGGAGAACCAGATGAGCTGGGATGTAAGGTAAGGATTAAACTACACTACACAATGGGCCAGTAGTGGGGGGGATTATAGTTTTGGGGGGTGGACATGCCCTTTAACGTCAGCTCGTATTCATAAAGCGTTTCCTATAGATATTACATAAGGGTTTACGTCAAGTCATTCTAAACTCTTAACATTATTTTTAATACTACAGTTGCGTGTGATTTGATACATTGCAGCTTTTTTTCCTCCATCATTTTCTACTTTTTTTTACATGAAATTAAAGGCACAAATATCTGTATGAGGATGCAGATATGTTCTTTGAATGTATCATAATGGGTTGTAAAACATTGCCAATTTTTAAATGTAGCATGCTAACATTTCACAGCGTTGTTAAATTAGAATCATAAGGCGATTTTCCCTTTAACGTCCCTTTTAGACCATCCTTGGGTAGCGTAAAGAATTTAAAGCATTTACAGGAAGATTCAATAAAAGTTCCTATCATTAAAATTGGTGCTAATTTTGCCCCAACCAATCAGATGTTGCTTTTTAAATGTTATATAATATCTGATGGGTGGGGCAAAATTAGCACCGTTTTTACCGATAGAACTTTTATCAAGCTCCCTGTTTTTTTTATCTAAACATTTGATACATTGTTTGCGTTGTCTAGACGCGCAAACTTAAAAGAGTACTGCACTACTTGTGAAGTCCCCCATTACACATTAACGGAAGTTTAAGAGTACTTTGCGATAGCAGCTCTCGGTACATAGCCCTGTAAATATTATCCTGGTAATAAACTTTCTGAACGGTTAAACCGCTGTTTATTTGTTCTGCTTTAATGTAAATCAAATGCATTTAACGCAGAGACCATAATACACCGATAATGTTTTATTAATTTTAATCACGAGGATTTGCTTTCAAAAGGATTACATAACACATGATGCACTATAAGATTCTCAGTGGTAAGCGCTTCACGCTATACCTTTCTCTCAAACCAAGCAGTAGGACGCTAATTGATTCAGCATGGCAGCACTTTACTATTAATAAGGTTCAGTTTCCCAGGGTGCCATTATTGATACTTTCAAATTTTCCTTTGATTTAGAAGTAAAAAAAAAAAAAGTACAAATATTGCCTCATTATTTTCTGCGCTATTCATTCTTCTGATGTACTAGGGACTATTCCTTCATTAAGTGGCTTTGAAGGTAGATACGACTTCAAAAGCAGATAGAATAGGCTTACGACAAAGAAAAGCCTTACAAAAAAAAGAGGATCCTTTCCAAAGACTCTATACTTAATGGCTGTTTCGGGTAGAGCTAGTTTGTTTGAATGATGATTCACTGTGGGAGAAACTCGCGATATTTATATCTTTACAGGATGTCGACTTTTTAAAATGCATAGTTTGACATGGGATTCAAAAAGAAACATTTTCAGGGTTTCCAAACAGAGAATTAAGTGCAACGTCTGAAAACAATAGCACCATTTTGTTTCTTAGTATAGTAATATAATATTGAGTTATGAGCCAAATGTCAATTCATTTTGTTTCTTAATATTTCAATTGAATAAAGACATATGCCCATCTAGTCCAACCTACTCAGCAATACCCCCATTTGCTGCCTAACTGTTGATCCAGTTAACAAATTGAAGGAAAAAAAAAAGAGATTTCATAGATGATTAATTGGCATTTACATGCTCATAGAAACACCTGCAGTCTGATACACTTACTAAGGCTTTACAAGAACTTTATCTAATAGTAACATAATATTGGATTTTGTATAAAGCCATACATCCATCTAGTCCAACCTTTATACCCTACCCATAATGTCTGTATAACAGTTACATAGTAACATAGTATTGGAGGTTTGTATAAGACATACATCCATCTAGTCCAACCTTTATACCCTACCCATAATGTCTGTATAACAGTTACATAATACATAGTATTGGAGGTTGTATAAAGACATACGTCCATATAGTCCAACCTTTATACCCTACCCATAATGTCTGTAAACAGTTACATAGTAACATAGTATTGGAGGTTGTATAAAGACATACATCCATCTAGTCCAACCTTATAGCCTACCCATAATGTCTGTATAACAGTTACATAGTAACATAGTATTGGAGGTTGTATAAAGACATACGTCCATCTAGTCCAACCTTTATAGCCTACCCATAATGTCTTATAACAGTTACATAGTAACATGTATTGGAGGTTGTATAAAGACATCGTCCATCTAGTCCAACTTTATACCCTACCCATAATGTCTGATAACAGTTACATAGTAACATAGTATTGGAGGTTGTATAGACATACGTCCATCTAGTCCAACCTTTATACCCTACCCATAATGTCTGTATAACAGTTACATAGTAACATAGTATTGGAGGTTGTATAAAGACATACGTCCATCTAGTCCAACCCTTTATACCACCCTACCCATAATGTCTGTATAACAGTTACATAGTAACATAGTATTGGAGGTTGTATAAAGACAATGTCTCTAGTCCAACCTTATACCCTACCCATAATGTCGTATAACAGTTACATAGTAACATAGTATTGGAGGTTGTATAAAGACATACGTCCATCTAGTCCAACCTTTATACCCTACCATAATGTCTGTATAACAGTTACATAGTAACATAGTATTGGAGGTTGTATAAAAACATACGTCCATCTAGCCCAACCTTTATACCCTACCCTAATGTCTGTATACCAGTTACATAGTAACATAGTATTGGAGGTTGTATAAAGACATACGTCCATCTAGCCCAACCTTTTACCCTACCCATATTTCTGTATAACAGTACATAGTAACATAGTATTGGAGGTTGTATAAAGACATACGTCCATCTACCAACCTTTATACCCTACCCATAATGTCTGTATCACAGTTACATAGTAACATGTATGGAGGTTGTATAAAGACATACGTTCATCTAATCCAACTTTATACCCTACCCATCATGTCTGTATAACAGTTACATAGTAACATAGTATTGGAGGTTGTATAAAGACATACGTCCATCTAGTCCAACCTTTATACCCTACCCATAATCTGTATAACAGTTACATAGTAACTAGTATTGGAGGTTGTATAATGACATACGTCCATCTAGTCCAACCTTTATACCCTACCCATAAGTTCTGTAACAGTTACATAGTAACATAGTATTGGAGGTTGTATAAAGACATACGTCCATCCACTCCAACCTTTATACCCTCTCATAATGTCTGTATAACAGTTACATAGTAACATAGTATTGGAGGTTGTATAAAGACATACATCCATCTAGTCCAACCTTTATACCCTACCCATAATGTCTGTATAACAGTTACATAGTAACATAGTATTGGAGGTTGTATAAAGACATACAGTATGCCATCTAGTCCAACCTTTATACCCTACTCCTAATGTCTGTCTAACAGTTATATAGTAACATAGTATTGGAGGTTGTATAAAGACATACGTACATCTAGTCCAACCTTTATACTCTACCCATAATGTCTGTCTAACAGTTACATAGTAAAATAGTATTGGAGGTTGTATAAAGACATACATCCATCTATTCCAACCTTTATACCCTACCCATAATGTCTGTATAACAGTTACATAGTAACATAGTATTGGAGGTTGTATAAAGACATACGTCCATCTAGTCCAACCTTTATGCCCTACCTATAATGTCTATATAACAGTTACATAGTAACATAGTATTGGAGTGTATCAAGACATATGTCCATCTAGTCCAAACTTTATACCCTACTCCTAATGTCTGCATAACAGTTACATAGTAACATAGTATGAAGGTTGTATGAAGCATAGGTCCAATCAAGTCCACCTTTATACCCTACCATAATGTCTGTATAACAGTTACATATGTACATAGTATTGGAGGTTGTATAAAGACATACACCATCCAGTCCTACCTTTAACCCTACCCATAATGTCTGTCTAACAGTTACATAGTAACATAGTATTGGAGGTTGAATAAGACATAGGTCCATCCAGTCCAATTTTATACCCTACCCATAATGTCTGTCTAACAGTTACATAGTACATAGTATTGGAGGTTATATAAAAGCATTCCTCAATCTAGTCCAACATTTATTCTTTACCCCACAATGCCTGCCTAACAATTACATATAACTTAGTGGAGGTTGTACGGGAAGCGCAATTTCCAAATGTTTTTTGAAATAGTGCTGCTCTCCCATACAATACCTCTTTAATTAAGTATTCTGTTACCTCGTAGCATGGAACTTATTGTATTGTAAGGGCCATAAGAGGAGCTCGCAGAGCATCTTACCTAGTGGATGCCATAACGGACATAATGGTGTATTGCATTGTGGGATCTCGGTAAGTTAAAACAGGGGGCTTTACAATATTGAATTTCCCTGTATATTTATTTTACCGATTGTTTTTTAAATTCAAACTATCTAATTACCTGCCCTTACCATATCTGCTGGAAAAACTTTCCACAGTTTCGCCTTTCTCACTGTAAGAAACCTAAAGATGAAACTTCTTTCTTCCATCTTAAAGGATGTCCTTGAGTCCTCTGATGTGACCTATAGTGAACAATACACCAGAGAGTTTATTTATTGCCCATAATATATTAGTAGAAAGTGATCATATCTCTGTGCAATTAACGCTTCTTCAGTGTATAGTTTATCTAATAGTAAAGATTTGTCTTGATCATGTTTACCATTCTTTTTGTAACTGAGATTTTAAGAATTTCCAACATTGAAGGGCATTTTGGAATTTTTTTAAAATGTGTTCATAACAGTTAACATAATATTTTACACGGAAATCAATGAAAATCCTGAATTCTCTTTTCATGTGCAAATATTTCTTGTAGAACAAGAACAGTTATTCTTAAAGAAATTACCTCAGGGGTTTGATTGAACCTTTCTTAATAACCTTGTAATTCAATGAAAACATTAACTTTATTGTTTTTGTTTTAACTTTTTTTCTTGGCCTTAAAAAGTAGATCCTACCTGTATACATGAATTATGTTTTCATTAATTATTTCATATTTCTCTTTTACAGGATTTGTTTAATTATGTGTAAAATGAAAAATTTTGAAAATAATTGTAATACTAAAGTCTTTGTTCATTTTGAACAGGGGCTTTTTGTTAAGATTCATCTGAAGCTGCTTGGGATTTGCTCAAGGTCAACTTGCTTAATCTCTTTGGACCTCAGGCACTAAAATTAAAATTCTCCAACTAAGGGGAATTGAATCATGCACAGCACATCACAAATAATTCTTAGTGTTAAATAAAAATAAACAGCAGACATAACAATACAGTAGTTTAAAAGGACTAACGTTGAATAGCCTCAACAATTTTTTTTTTTAAGTTTCTATTTTTTACCGCTGGGTAACAATCTCTTAGAATTCTTTATCTTTATTAGTTCCACATCCAATCAATGCAGATGATATTAGTCTGTGTTCCTATTGCTTGTCACACTGAATGGACTGCTGAGTTAATGTTGGGGAAAACGATGTACTCATGGATTACCAGCCGACAGCACCATTAAAATTGTTTCCTTAAAGAATATACTTGACATTAACATTAATCTAAGAAAGAGGGAAAAGATAATTTGGCCTTTCTGAGTAGGCTACATATATTTCTAAAATGATTACATGCTCCCTTGTAACATTTAACAATTGCACAGCATAAAATAGCAGTAATAGTGATATCTGATGATTGGAGAAATACTTGCATTTTCCATGATTAAAGATATGAGGAGAAGTGGGCAGGTGTCTACAACTAAAACCATTAATTACACATATCATGATCCCAGCTGTGCCTCTTCTATGTGACAAAAAGGGCCAAAACACAACTGTAATGATGAATACAGTCACTGGTTCAAGGTAAAACAACGAAATTTTTTTGGTTCTTAGAAATATATTTCATTTTCAAAAGGTCTTGAAAATCCAAAGCTGGGTACAGCCGACACAGACAGAATCTGTAAGATGTGGGGACACACAACCAGATGGTTAATTATGAAATATTAAGGGTAGAAAGATTGTTCAGAAACTGCCACACACCCTAATGAGGTGGCCAACTCTCTTTACTACTACATACAGAGTTGACCCCAGTTGATAGAAATTTAGGTCCTAAGCAACCTTTTAGATGCAAATGACAAACGTTCATCATTTTCGGACCATTACCACGACCCAAAGGTTGTTGACAGGATTGGTCCTTTATTGCTAATGTGTGTACCCAGCTTTAGACGTGACTCAATGGTGGTAGAAAAATTACTAACTAAAGAAGTTAAACCACCTTGACCCTAATGCACAAGTTTGGTGTCCAAATTTATTATTTTTTTATTTCTGTTAGGCTTGTCATTATAGCCAAATATCACAAATTGCTTTAATATGGTCTAATAGTTAGCAATTGTTTAAACTGTTAAGGTTATTATAGCGATAAAAACGTTTATAATATGCAGATGAGAATGGGTTCTGAAGCTCATCACAGGTGCATGAAGATTTTTGGGGGATTCTTCTTTTGGTGAGCTCTTAAAGCTTCCATTTAGTAACCCTGAAATGTAGATAACCCTCCATTGTAGATTCAGTAACCCGGAAATGTAGATAACCCTCCATTGTAGATTCAGTAACCCTGAAATGTAGCTAACTCTCCATTGGTGAAGACTCAGACACCCTGAAATGTAGATAACCCTCCATTGTAGATTCAGTAACCCTGAAATTTAGATAACCTCCATTGTGAGAGTCAGTAACCCTGAAATGTAGATAACCCTCCATTGTAGATTCAGTAACCCTGAAATGTAGATAACCCTCCATTGTAGATTCAGTAACCTGAATGTAGATAACCCTCCATTGTAATTCAGTAACCCTGAAATGTAGATAACCCTCCATTGTAGATTCAGTAACCCTGAAATGTAGATAACCCTCCATTGTAATTCAGTACCCTGAAATGTAGATAACCCTCCATTGTAGATTCAGTACCCAATAGATAACCCTCTTGTAGATCAGTCTGAATGTAGATAACCCTCCATGTAGATTCAGTAACCCTGAATGTAGATACACCTCCTTTGTAGATTCAGTAACCCTGAAATGTAGATAACCCTCCATTGTAGATTCAGTAACCCTGAAATGTAGATAACCCTCCATTGTAGATTCATAACCCGAAATGTAGATACCCTCCATTAGAATTCAGTAACCCTGAAATGTAATAACCCTCCATTGTAGATTCAGTAACCCTGAAATGTAGATAACCCTCCATTGTAGATTCAGTAACCCTGAAATGTAGGATATAACCCTCCATTGTAGATTCAGTAACCCTGAAATGTAGAATAACCCTCCATTGTATGATTCAGTAAACCCTGAAATGTAGATAACCCCCCCCATTGTAGATTCAGTAACCCTGAATGTAGATAACCCTCCATTGTAGATTCAGTACCCTGAAATGTCAATGAATGTAGATTCTAACCTGATGTAGATAACCCCATTGTAGATTCAGTAACCCTGAAATGTAGATAACCCTCCATTGTAATTCAGTAACCCTGAAATGTAGATAACCCTCCATTGTAGATTCAGTAACCCTGAAATGTAGATACCTCCATTAGATTCAGTAACCCTGAAATGTAGATAACCTCCATGTAGATTCAGTAACCCTGAAATGTAGATAACTCTCCATTGTAGATTCAGTAACCCTGAAATGTAGATAACTCTCCATTGTAGATTCAGTAACCCTGAAATGTAGATAACCCTCCATTGTAGATTCAGTAACCCTGAAATGTAGATAACCTCCATTGTAGATTCAGTAACCCTGAAATGTAGATAACCTCCATTGTAGATTCAGTAACCCTGAATGTAGATAACCCTCCTCCATTGTAGATTCAGTAACCCTGAAATGTATAGATAACCCTCCATTGTAGATTCAATTAACCCTGAAATGTAGATAACCTCCATTGTGAAGATCAGTAACCCTGAAATGTAATAACTCTCCATTGTAGATTCAGTAACCCTGAAATGTAAGATACCCTCCATTGTAGATTCAGTAACCCTGAAATGTAGATAACCTCCATTGTAGATTCAGTAACCCTGAAATGTAATAACCTCCATTGTAGATTCAGAACCCTGAATGTCAGATAACCCCTCCATTGTAGATTCAGTAACCCTGAAATGTGATAACCCTCCATTGTAGATTCAGTAACCCTGAAAATGTAGATAACCCCCATTGTAATTCAGTAACCCTGAAATGTAGATACCTACTCTCCATTTAGATTCAGTAACCCTGAATGTAAGAATCCCTCCATTGTAGATCAGTACCCTGAAATGTAGAATAACCCCCCATTGAGATTCAGTAACCCTGAAATGTAGATACCTTCCATTGTAATTCAGTAAACCCTGAAATGTAGATAACCCTCATTGTAGATTCAGTAACCCTGAATGTAGATAACCCTCCATTGTAGATTCAGTAACCCTGAAATGTAAAACCCTCCATTGTAGATTCAGTAACCCTGAAATGTAGATAACCTCCATTGTAGATTCAGTAACCCTGAAATGTAGATAACTCTCCATTGTAGATTCAGTAACCCTGAAATGTAGATAACTCTCCATTGTAGATTCAGTAACCCTGAAATGTAATAACTCTCCATTGTAGATTCAGTAACCCTGAAATGTAGATAACCCTCCATTGTAGATTCAGTAACCCTGAAATGTAGAATAACCCTCCATTGTAGATTAGTCCTTAACCCTGAATGTAGATAACCCTCCATTGTAGATTCAGTAACCCTGAAATGTAGATAACCCTCCTTGTAGAATTCAGTAACCCTTGAAATGTAGATAACCCTCCATTGTAGATTCAGTAACCCTGAAATGTAGATAACCCTCCATTGTAAGATTCAGTAACCCTGAATGTAGATAACTCCCATTGTAGATTCAACCCTGAAATGTAGATAACTCTCCATTGTAGATTCAGTAACCCTGAAATGTAGATAACTCTCGCATTGTAGATTCAGTAACCCTGAAATGTAGATAACCCTCCATTGTAGATTCAGTAACCCTGAAATGTAGAATACCCTCCCATTGTAGATTCAGTAACCCTGAAATGTAGATACCCTCCATGTGTAGATTCATGTACCCTGAAATGTAGATAACCCTCATTGTAGATTCAGTAACCCTGAAATGTAGATAACCCTCCATTGTAGATTCGTACCCTGAATGTAACCTAACCCTCCTGTGATTGTACCCTGAAATGTAGATAACCCTCCATTGTAGATTCAGTAACCCTGAATGTAGATAACCTTCCATTGTAGATTCAGTAACCCTGAAATGTGATAACCTTCCATTGTAGATTCAGTAACCCTGAAATGTAGATAACTCTCCATGTAGATTCAGTAACCCGGAAGTAGAATAACTCTCCATTGTAAGATTCAGTAACCTGAAATGTAATAACTCTCCATTGTAGATTCAGTAACCCTGAAATGTAGATAACCTCCTCCATTGTAGATCCAGTAACCCTGAAATGTAGATAACCCTCCATTGTAGATTCAGTAACCCTGAAATGTAGATACCCTCCATTGTAGATTCAGTAACCCTGAAATGTAGATACCCCTCCATTGTAGATTCAGTAACCCTGAAATGTAGATAACCCTCCTTTGTAGATTCAGTAAACCTGAAATGTAGATAACCCCTCCATTGTAGATTCAGTAACCCTGAATGTAGATAACCCTCCATTGTGATTCAGTAACCCTGAAATGTAGATACCCTCCATTGTAGATCAGTAACCCTGAAATGTAGATACCCCTCCATTGTAGATTCAGTAACCCTGAAATGTAGATAACCCTCCATTGAGATTCAGTACCCTGAAATGTAGATACCCTCATTGTAATTCAGTACCCGAAATGTAGATAACCCCCCTTGTAGATTCAGTAACCTGAAATGTAGATAACCCTCCATTGTAGATTCAGTAACCCTGATGTAGATAACCCTCATTGTAGATTCAGTAACCCTGAAATGTAGATAACCCTCCATTGTAGATTTCAGTAACCCTGAATGTAGATAACCCTCCATTGTAGATTCAGTAACCCTGAATGTATAACCCTCCATTGTAGATTCAGTAACCCTGAAATGTAGATAAACTTCCATTGTAGATCATAACCCTGAAATGTAGATAACCCTCCATTGTAGATTCGTAACCCTGAAATGTAGATAACCCTCCATTGTAGATTCAGTAACCCTGAAATGTAGATAACCTTCCATTGTAGATTCAGATACCCTGAAATGTAGATCCCTCCATTGTAGATTCAGTACCCTGAAATGTAGATAACCCCTCCATGTAGAGTCAGTAACCTGAAAGGTAGATAACCTCTCCATTGTAGATTCCGTAACCCTGAAATGTAGATAACCCTCCATTGATTCATAACCCTGAAATGTGATAACCCTCAATTGTAGATCAGTACCTAAATGTAGATCACCCTCCATTGTAGATCATAACCCTGAAATGTAGATAACCCTCCACTTGTGAGATTCAGTAACCCTGAAATGTAGATACCCCTCCATTGTAGATTCATAACCCTGAAATGTAGATAACCCTCCTTGTAGATTCAGTAACCCTGAATGTAGATAACCCTCCATTGTAGATTCAGTAACCCTGAAATGTAGAATAACCCTCCATTGTAATTCAGTAACCTCTGAAATGTAATAACCCTCCATTGTAGATTCAGTACCCTTGAAATGTAGATAACCCTCCATTGTTAGATTCAGTACCCTGAAATGTAGATAACCCTCCAGTGTAGATTCAGTAACCCTGAAATGTAGATAACCTCCTTGTAGATTCAGTAACCCTGAAATGAGTAACTGATAACCCTCCATTGTAGATTCAGTAACCCTGAAATGTAGATAACCCTCCATGTAGATTCAGTAACCCTGAAATGTGATAACCCCTCCATTGTAGATTCAGTAAACCCTGAAATGTAGATAACCTCATTGTAGATTCAGTAACCCGAATGTAGATAACCCTCCATTGTAAGATTCAGTAACCCTGAAATGTAGATAACTCTCCAATTTGTAGATTCAGTACCCTTAATGTAGATAACCTCCCTTGTAAGATTCCATTAAAACCCTGACAAATAGTAGATAACCCTCCATTGTAGATTCATAACCCTGAAATGTAGATAACCCCTCCATTGTAGATTCAGTATACCCTGAAATGTAATAACCTCCATTGTAAGATTCAGTAACCCTGAAATGTAGATAACCCTCCATTGTAGATTCAGTAACCCTGAAATGTAATAACCTCCATTGTAGATTCAGTACCCTGAAATTGATAACCCTCCATTGTAGATTCAGTAACCCTGAAATGTAGATAACCCTCCATTGTAGATTCAGTAACCCTGAAATGATAACCTCCTGTAATTCAGTACCCTGAATGTAGATAACCTCCATTGTAGATTCAGTAACCCTGAAATGTAGATAACCCTCCTTGTAGATTCAGTACCCTGAAATGTAGAATACCCTCCATTGTAGATTCAGTACCCCTGAAATGTAGATAACCTCCCATTGTAGATTCAGTAACCCTGAAATGTAGATAACCCTCCATTGTGATTTCAGTACCCCTGAAATGTAGATAACCCTCCATTGTAGATTCTAACCCTGAAATGTAGATACCCTCCATTGTAGATTCAGTAACCCTGAAATGTAGATAACCCTCTCATTGTAGATTCAGTTAAACCCTGAAATGTAGATAACCTCATTGTAGATTCATAACCCTGAACTTTGATAACCCTCCATTGTAAGATTCAGTATAACCCTGAAATGTAGATACCCCCATTGTGATTCAGTAACCCTAAATGTAGATAACCCTCCATTGTAATTCAGTAACCCTGAAATTAGATAACCCTCCATTGTAGATTCAGTAACCCTGAAATGTAGATAACCCTCACTTGTATATTCAGTAACCCTGAAATGTAGATACCCTCCATTGTAGATTCAGTAACCCTGAAATGTAGATACCCTCCATTGTAGATTCATAACCCTGAATGTAATAACCCTCCTTGTAGATCAGTAAACCCTGAATGTAGCTAACCCTCCATTGTAGATTCAGTAACCCTGAATGTGATAACCCTCCATTGTAGATTCAGTAACCCTGAAATGTAGATAACCTCCATTGTAGATTCAGTAACCCTGAAATGTAGATAACTCTCCCTTGTAGATTCAGTAACCCTGAAATGTAGATAACCCTCCATTGTAGATTCGTACCCTGAATTAGATCCCCCATTGAGATTCAGTAACCCTGAAATGTGATAACCCTCCATTGTAGATCAGTAACCCTGAAATGTAGATACCCTCCTTGTAGATTCTAACCCTGAATGTAGATAACCTCCATTGTAGATTCAGTAACCCTGAAATGTAGATAACTCTCCATTGTAGATTTCAGTAACCCTGAAATGTAGATAACCCTCCATTGTAGATTCAGTAAACCCTGAAATGTAGATAACCTCCATTGTAGATTCTACCCTGAAATGTAGATAACCTCCATTGTAGATTCAGTAACCGAAATGTAGATAACCCTCATTGTAGATTCAGTAACCCTGAAATGTAGATAACCCTCCATTGTGATTCAGTAACCCTGAAATGTAAGATAACCCTCCATTGTAGATTCAGTAACCCTGTAAAATGTAGATAACCCTCCATTGTAGATTCAGTAACCCTGAAATGTAGATAACCCTCCATGTAGAATTCAGTACCCTGAAATGTAGATCCTCCCCCATTGTAGATTCATAACCCTGAAATGTAGATAACCCTCCATTGTAGATTCATTACCCCTGAAATGTAATAACCCTCCATTGTAGATTCAGTAAACCCTGAAATGTAGATAACCCTCATTGTAGATTTCAGTAACCCTGAAATGTAGATACCCTCCATTGTAGATTCATACCTGATGTCCCTCCATTGTAGATTCAGTACCCTGAAATGTAGATAACCCTCCATTGTAGATTCAGTAACCCTGAAATGTAGATCACTCCCATTGTAGATTCAGTACCCTGAATGTAGATACCCTCCATTTTAGATTCAGTAACCCTGAAATGTAGATCACCTCCATTGTAGATTCAGTAACCCTGAAATGTAGATCATCTCCATTGTAGATTCAGTAACCCTGAAATGTAGATAACCCTCCATTGTATTCAGTAACCCTGAATGTAAGATACCCTCCATTGTAGATTCGTAACCCTAATGTAGATAACCTCATGTAGATTCATAACCCTGAATGTGATAACCCTCCATTGTAGATTCAGTAACCCTGAAATGTAGATTACCCCTCCATTGTAGATTCATAACCCTGAAATGTAGATACACCTCCATTGTAGATTCAGTAACCCTGAAATGTAGATAACCCTCCATTGTAGATTTTCAGTAACCCTGAAATGTAGATAACCCCATTGTAGATTTCAGTAACCCTGAAATGTAGATAACCTCCATTGTAGATTCAGTAACCCTGAAATGTAGATAACCCTCCTTGTAGATTCAGTAACCCTGAAATGTAGATAACCCTCACATTGTAGATTCAGTAACCCTGAAATGTAGATAACCCTCCATTGTAGATTCAGTAACCCTGAAAGTATAACCCTCCATTGTAGATTACATGTAACACCTGAAATGTAGATAACCTCCATTGTAGATCAGTAACCCTGAAATGTAGATAACCCTCCATTGTAATTCAGTAACCCTGAATGTAAGAAACCTTCCATGTGTAGATTCATACCCCTGAATGTGATAACCCCCATTGTAGATTCAGTATACCCTAGAATGTAGATAACCCTCCATTGTAGAATTCAGTAACCCTGAAATGTGATAACCCTCATGTAGATTCAGTAACCTGAAATGTAGAAACCCCCCATTTTAGATTCATAACCCTGAAATGTAGATAAACCTCCATTGTATATTCAGTAACCCTGAAATGTAGATAACCCTCCATTGTAGATTCATTAACCCTGAAATGTAGATAACCTCCATTAGATTAACACCTGAAATGTGAGAACTCCTCCATTGTAGATTCAGTAACCCTGAAATGTAGATAACCTCCACTTGTAGCATTCGTAACCCTGAAAGTAGCTTAAAACGCCTCCATTGTATATTCAGTAACCCTGAAATGTAGATAAACCCTCCATTGTAGATTCAGTAACCCTGAAATGTAGATAACCCTCCATTGTATTCAGTAACCCTGAAAATGTAGATAACCTCCATTGTAGATTCAGTAACCCTGAAATGTAGATAACCCTCCATTGAGATTCGATAACCCTGAAATTAGATAACTCCTTGTAGATCAGTAACCCTGAAATGTAGATACCCTCCATTGTAGATTCGTAACCCTGAAATGTAGATAACCTCAAATGTAGTATCAGTAACCCTGAAATGTAGATATACCTCCATTGTAGAATCGTAACCCTGAAAGTAGATCACTCCATTGTAGATTCAGTAACCCTGAAATGTAGATAACCCTCCATTGTAGAGTCAGTAACCCTGAAATGTAGATAACCCTCCATTGTAGATTCAGTAACCCTGAAATGTATAACCTTCCATTGGAGATTCAGTAACCTGAAATGTAGATAACCCTCCATGTAGAAGTCAGTAGATTCGTAACCTGATGTAGATAACCCTCCATTTGTAGATTCAGTAACCCTGAAATGTAGATAACCCTCCATTGTAGATCAGTAACCCTGAAATGTAGATACACCTCCCTTGTAGATTCAGTAACCCTGAAATGTAGATAACCCTCCATGTAGATTCAGTAACCCTGAAATGTAAGATAACCTCCTTGTAGATTCAGTAACCCTGAAATGTAGATAACCCTCCATTGTAGATTCAGTAACCTGAAATGTAGATAACCCTCCATTGTAGATTCGTAACCCTGAATGTAGATACCCCTCATTGTAGATTCAGTAACCCTGAAATGTAGATAACCCTCCATTGTAGATTCAGTAACCCTGAAATGTAAAACCTCCTTGTGAGATTCAGTAACCCTGAAATGTAGATACCCCTCCATTGTAGATTCAGTAACCTGAATGTAGATAACCCTCCATTGTAGATTCAGTAACCCTGAAATGTAATACTCAACCCTCATTGTAGTCAGTAACCCTGAAATGTAGGTAACCCTCCATTGTAGATTCAGTAACCCTGAAATGTAGTAGAACCCTCCATTGTAGATTCAGTAACCCTGAAATGTAGATAACCCTCCATTGTAGATCAGTAACCCTGAAATGTAGATAACCTCCATTGTAGATTCAGTAACCCTGAAATGTAGTATACCCCTCCATTGTAGATTCAGTAACCCTGAAATGTAGATAACCCTCCATTGTAGATTCAGTAACCCTGAATGTAGATAACCCTCCATTGTAGATTCAGTAACCCTGAAATGTAGATACCTCCATTGTAGATTCAGTAACCCTGAAATGAGATAATCCCCTCCTTGTAGATTCAGTAACCCTGAAATGTAGATAACCCTCCGTTGTAGATTCAGTACCCCTGAAATGTAGATAACCCTCCAATTTTAGATTCAGTAACCGCTGAAATGTAGATAACCTCCATTGTAGATTCAGTTAACCCTGAAATGTAGATAACCTCCATTGTAGATTCAGTAACCCTGAAATGTAGATACCCCTCCATTGTAGATTCAGTAACCTGAAAATGTAGATAACCCTCCTTGTAGATTCGTACCCTGAATGTAGATACCCCTCCATTGTAGATTCAGTACCCCTGAAATGTAGATAACCTTCCATTGTAGATTCAGTAACCTGAAATGTAGATAACCCCCATTGTAGATTCTAACCACTGAAATGTAGATAACCCTCCATTGGTAGATTCAGTAACCCTGAAATGTAGATAACCTCCTTGTAGATTCGTAACCCTGAAATGTAGATAACCCTCCATTGTAGATTCAGTAACCCTGAAATGTAGATAACCTCCATTGTAGATTCAGTAACCCTGAAATGTAGATAACCCCTCCATTGTAGATTCAGTTAACCCTGAAATGTAGATAACTCTCCATTGGTAGATTCAGTAACCCTGAAATGTAGATAACCCTCCATTGTAGATTCAGTAACCCTGAAATGTAGATAGAACCCTCCATGTAGATTCAGTCCCCTGAAATGTAGATAACCCTCCATTGTAGATTCAGTAACGCCTGAAATGTAGATAAACCCTCCTTGTAGATTCGTACCCTGAAATGTAGATAACCCTCCCTCGTAGTTCATGTAACCCTGAAATGTAGTATTAACCCTCCATGTCAGATTTCAGTACCCCCTGAAAATTAGATAACCCTCCTTGTAGATTCAGTAACCCTGAAATGTAGATAACCCTCCATTGTAGATTCCGTAACCCTGAAATGTAGATAACCCTCCATTGTAGATTCAGTAACCCTGAAATGTAGATAACCCTCCATTGTAGATTCAGTAACCCTGAAATGTAGATAACCCTCCATTGTAGATTCAGTAACCCTGAAAGGTAGATAACCCTCCATTGTAGATTCAGTAACCCTGAAATGTAGATAA